>JAJQOW010001156.1:35000-61210 GCA_037975125.1 Latrodectus hesperus
AAGACTTCAAAAACTTGTGAGTTATTCCATCAACGTGACTTTCTTCATCTGGACACGTATTATGGAAGCATAACTCTTCTTCTCCAATCTGAATTTTTTTTAATTTTTAAAAGCTTGGCAACTTTATATTGATAGTTAGATTTTTTAAATTTATCTGTTAAAAGCATAATTATATACTGAAATTCACGTAATTAAAGTTAAATATATATTAATAAATACAAATATCTACTACTATGTTTACAATTTAACTTAGAAAATGATTTGAATATGTGCATCAAGTTTCTGTTTTATGACGAAAAGTGTCATTTAAAAACAACGAAAGGAAAATTCGAATTTTGGAAGTTTTTTGAAATTCTCAGGTTCACAAGAATGAAAATCTCTGTTTCAGAAAGAAAAACCAACGCAAGTATAAATACTAGGAAAGAATCATTTAAATTATGAATCAAGATCGAAAGCCTTTGGTAGGATGGAATCTGGACTGTCGCATATAGAAACCACTCGTTGTTTACGAGAATCACGGTTGGTGATTTCCAAATTATTGCAGCAGTGTTAGACGTTAGGTATAATTATTTTGAGGATTGAACAGTCACCCAAGAATATAAATGCTTAACAATGTGTCTCATTAAATGCAGTACGTAATGAAAACAATATCTCATGGCATGTTATTCCAAAACCTAGCATGAGTGATCGTCACCGTAGATTAGTCCTCACAAAGCTGATCTCAACAAGCGAGGACTGTAACTTTGACTCGATACATGCCACGTTTCCACAGACGAGTCAGAAAAATATTCTTCAAGTTAACCCGTTTCCACAACTAGTAATGGTGTTTAAATTTTTTTATAAACTTAATGAAATTTATGAACTATATCTTTATAGAATTTTATGAACTACTCGAACATAATGAATCCACTTTTGAACTTTTATAAACCTTTTGAATCCTATACATTTTTTTGAATCTTAGAAACCTTTTAAAATTTTTGAACCTAAAATGCTTTTAAAAGCTAAGGCGTTTATTACTCCTGGTCGAACCCATGCTAAAAGTATGATCTGTGTATCATCAGCAAGGATTGTCTCTGAAATTCTAAGATGCTCTAGGCAGAAGATACGTTTAATCATAGGCTACATAACTGGGCACTACTATTTCAGAAAACACCTCCATAAAATGGGACTGTTTCAGCAAGACCCTATCTGCATGAAATGTCATACGCAAGAGGAAACGGCCAAGCATATCATTTACGAATGCGAGGCTCTTGCCCTCCCTAGATTAACTTCTTTAGGCATCATCCATACTAGAGAGTGACACCTAGACTCCATTAAAGGATTATCAGACTTTATTAATAAAGTGGGTGACCCGAGCAACAGGAAATAGGAAACATTGGGTTTGGAGTTAATAGTACAAAATGCTGATAAAAGCAGAAGTGTCCAATGACATACAAACTCAACTGTAAGAAGAAGAAGAAGAAGGTGTTTATTAAACTTACATAAGTTCCTCGCCTGTATATAGTTATCATCTTTCTTATCAGGCCATTTTCTTTATAATTAAGTGTTCATACTATCTATAAAATTGCCTTCAATGTATACAATGTATTTAATGCCATAACTACTCTACAAATTGTTAACTGCCTTTTCATTGATTGTTATATGTGACATCATGGCAAATTTTGTTTTAAACTCAGAGAAAATATTTAATGCTATTGCCTGATGTTTAACAGGGCCCAAAGCACCTTAAAATGTATTGTAACTTCTTGCTACTATTTTGTAAACACAATTTGATTGTCTTTATAAATGCCACAATGGTGGCGCCCTCAGGGACCTCTTTGAGGTGTGGAGCACACTGGGTGTTGGGAGACGGTAATTGTTAACCTCAAGGTAAAGTCCAAGTTCCCTCCACACAGTTATGTATGTATGTATTCCCAGACCTAACGTTATATCTGGAGCAACAAAGTTTTAAAGCGGTTATCCTGTTTAGTGACATGACGAGTGACTAAACAAACACGAAAAGCCACACAAATAGATAATAAAAGAGTTTTTATCTGGAGAGATTTTGGAAAACTATCATTTTGCAAACATTAGCGCAATCTTTCGTGTTGGTTGCAATGGCTTCTTTTTATAAAAACAGATGATGATGGAAAGGCGAACATGTTTTCATATCTTCTTTGATCATGCATTGGCAAAGGGACACTGGATAGGATTCTGGAAAGCTGCATGAATTTTTTCGTGGAGCTGTAATCCTTTAGGCATTATCATTTACTAAAATGAAATGGGAAATCATGTCGCTTTCTTAAACGTTAAGCCACAATTACGCAGAATAACATTACTTGCCATTTATCTGGTAGACGATGTGAGATTTCCATAGCACATGTGTTCCAGATAGAATAAATGTAAATTAACAATATCAATTATAAACTGACTATAAGCAAACATGAGTAGATCATTTCCAAACTGTCATTGCAAATTAAATGGCTGGATTTCTAAACAGCACTTCCAAGATTCAATTTTCAGATCAGGACATACAATGAATAAAATGAAATGGGAAATCATGTCGCTTTCTTAAACGTTAAGCCACAATTACGCAGAATAACATTACTTGCCATTTATCTGGAAGACGATGTGAGATTTCCACAGCACATGTGCTCCAGATAGAATAAATGTAAATTAACAATATCAATTATAAACTGACTATAAGCAAACATGAGTAGATCATTTCCAAACTGTCATTGCAAATTAAATGGCTACATTTCTAAACAGCACTTCCAAGATTCAATTTTCAGATCAGGACATACAATGAATAAAATGAAATGGGAAATCATGTCGCTTTCTTAAACGTTAAGCCACAATTACACAGAATAACATTACTTGCCATTTATCTGGAAGACGATGTGAGATTTCCACAGCACATGTGCTCCAGATAGAATAAATGTAAATTAACAATATCAATTATAAACTGACTATAAGCAAACATGAGTAGATCATTTCCAAACTGTCATTGCAAATTAAATGGCTACATTTCTAAACAGCACTTCCAAGATTCAATTTTCAGATCAGGACATACAATGAATAAAATGAAATGGGAAATCATGTCGCTTTCTTAAACGTTAAGCCACAATTACACAGAATAACATTACTTGCCATTTATCTGGAAGACGATGTGAGATTTCCACAGCACATGTGCTCCAGATAGAATAAATGTAAATTAACAATATCAATTTTAAACTGACTATAAACAAACATGAGTAGATCATTTCCAAACTGTCATTGCAAATTAACTGGCTACATTTCTAAACAGCACTTCCAAGATTCAATTTTCAGATCAGGACATACAATGAATTTCATCGAAACCATTTATAGTTAAAAGCCTAAAATTTCGGTAATAGATTTAACGTATTTCTCCTTAAAATTTTCACTACTTGCATCTTTACATAAAATATCTCATTCTAACTTAATATTGACACGCAATTTTTGGAATAATGGACCCTCTTCGATCCTATCCACCAAGAAACTCTGTGGGATATAGATGTCTTTCTACCTGGTTCATAAACATCTATTAGTATATAATAATGCAACTAGACGTTAAATAGCTCATTCTTACTTAATATTAAGACCAATTTTTTTGGAATAATGGTCCCGCTTCCATCCTGCAAACTAATTAACACTGTGGTATAAAGATGTGTTTCTAACTTCTTTATGCCTATCTACCTAGTATATAATAATACGATTTTTCTCCTTCTTTGCATGAAGGTATTGCCTATTATTTAATAAAAAATTTTCTGAAAGACTAAATAAAAGGAATAATATGAACTTAACTGAATATGAATTTAACTGAAAGACTAAAAAAATGTCTTACAATGGCTTCCAAATATTGTATTATCATATGTGGGGTACCAAATTTTTTAGAGAGAAATTCCTTATAATATCATGAAATTATATGCAATTTATCTCTAGGTTTTACAACATATATTAACGGAATAAAATGGAAGAATAACTGCCAAAATAATTTTTTAGAAAACTAACTAAAATATCATCGTAATATATCCAGTAATATATGACATACTATATTGTCATTTTTTGTCAGATGCAACATTTCTAACATATCTTGTTAGAACATTAAATAGTGAAGAGAAATCTAATGAAGTAGAAAATAATATTTCATATTGAAGAAATTGAATTAAACATACATACTGAGAAATAAAAATTATTTTGCTCAAACCTTTAATTTCATGATTAGATTAATGGATAATTAATTTAAAATAATTGACGGAATAAGGCCGAAATTAAGTATGAAAAAGGAACAAAATTTTAGAAATAAATTTAGAATATCTAAAATATATAAAACTAAACTTAACACTATAAATTTTAAAACACCATTTATAAAAGGATCTATGAACATTTTGAGATTATAATTATTTACGGTGACATAGATGTAGAAGTGAAAGTCATAAAAATTTAAAAAATTATTTTAATTTATTAGAAAAATTCCTCATTGCATCCCACATAATAACATTAAATTCACTTAGGTTATAATATAATATGCCTTTATGTTAAATTCTTGATTAAAAAATGTTAGCGCTCTTTCTTTAAATAATTTAATAATGCTAAAAATTAAAAAGCTCTGTTATTGAAAATATCTCTAAAAATATTTGTTTTTAATAATAGAAAAATAATGGACACTAACAACTACCTTTAGTGGCATCGCGTGACTTTTAGCAATTTAATATCCTTAACTAACATTCCGGAAATAATTTTATGTACTTTAAATCAAGTTTATTTAAGCTAATTAAATTGAAAACTTTTGGAAGATGCCTTGACATGCTAATGTTTTCACTCTGCATGTCAACAAGTTCTGTAACTAAGTTGTTTAACTAAATTAAAAGCTTACAAATTAAATTTATTAATAATGTACCTCATGCTGACCCTAGCAAATTTTATGACTCACCAAAAATTTTTTTCCAACATTATGACAGCAAAATAACTATTAATATTTATTTACATCCTGCCTTTATTCATAAATCTTTATTACAAGCTTAAATATGAATAAGAATTTTCATGTTTAATATGAAAAATGATTTTAGCTTAGGTCGTTTTATGTGAAACATTTAAATTGTAACTGATGTAAGTGCATTTGAGCAAAGAAAGCAATAAGTATAGAACAAATGCAAATGGGAAAAATGAATTCGTTTTATTTTTAACGGTATAAAATAGGCGATTTCTTATAAAATTATAATAAGATATAAATTCTTTCAAATTTTTATAAGCAAATGAGCATTGTCTTAAAATACTGACGTTTTAAAATTCATTATAATAAGGAATAAGTTTTGCGTTTCTGTTTTCTGCATATGCATTTATCGGGTGAGTGCTTGAGAATATTCCAGGATTATTTCCTTGGAAGTAAAAAGATAGTCCATCTGCTAAGATAAATCCTTTTGGAAGATAAAACATGTTGGATATTCAAACATCGTGAACTTGCCTTAGGCTTTTGATTCTTTCCATTGCATTCAAATATCTATATCTAAGAAATCTATCTCAAAATATCATGAATCGGATGTCAAATACCATGAATCATGTGTCAAATATCATGAATCATGTGTCCAATATAATGAATCATACGTCCAATATCATAAATCATGAATCAAATATCATGAATCATGTGCCAGATACCATGAATCATGTGTCAAATATCATGAATTATGTGTCAGATACCATGAATCATGTGTCAAATATCATGAATCATGCGTCAAATATCATGAATCATGTGTCAAATATCATAAATCATGTGTCAAATATCATGAATCATGTGCCAGATACCATGAATTATGTATCAAATATCATGAATACTATATCAAATATCCCGAATAATGTGTCAAATATCACATGAATCATGTGTCAAATATCATGAATCAGTCATATCGTGCTTTTGGGGAGAGTATTTATTGAGAAAGTTAGGTTTTGGATTTGATACCAATTACTACTAAACAACTAGAGATTGTTATTGTGTTTTAATATTTTACACGCACATATTTTGAGGTAGTTGTTTGGAAAACTTACATATTTCCTTTACACTAAATATTTAAATTTATTCTATTTATGAATGAAAAGGTACGAAACGACGTAAAAACGTAACAGTTAAAATATTTGCATATTCCGCCATGGGAGAACGTAGCGAGATATCGCGGGATATGATTGGAATCTCTGACTGGGATCATAACATGCGTGGGTTCCCGCGTGCGCAGTAGAGTGCAGAAGCTGTTATAAAAAGCTGCGTCCAAATGATACGGCAGTCAGTATGAGGACAGGATGTCGTTTGCGTTGCAAAATTTGAAAATTGATGAGCAGCGAGGTGTTATCCGTTTTCTGACAGCGGAAGGTGAGAAACCGGCAGCTATTCGTCACCGGATGGTGACCTTTCAAGAGGAGAAATGTGTCTCCGACAAGTCTGTCAGAAAACGGAGTGCCCGTTTCCGTCCAGGCCGTGAGAATGTGGTGGCAAAAACTGTCATCACGAGCGATCTCATCGACAAAGTGGACGACCTAGTGAGAAATGATCGGCGTGTCATATTGCGAATGTTGGCGGTATAGGTGGATGTCAGCTATTTGTGTGGACAATTGTTCACGACAGGTTCCGATATAGGAAGGCGAGTACCGCTTGGGTTCCGAAGCTGCGCATCGATCAGCAAAATTAACTGCGTATGGGGCTAGCACTACAACATCTGTTTCGGTATACATGAAGACCCCACTTTCATAGAGCGGATCGTCACAGGTGATGAGACCTGCTGCCATCGCTACGAGCCAGAGACAAAGCGGGACAACATGCAGTGGAAGTATGCGTCGTCACCTCCCCCTAAAAAGTTCAAAGCCGTAAGAAAGGTCTTGCTCAACGTCTTTTTCGATGTTCAAGTTCCGGTACTTGTGGAATTAATCGAGCACAGGAAAAACTATAAACTCCGATGTATACTGTGAGACACTCCAACGCCTACACAGGTCAATTAACAACCATAGATGGGGGCTGCTCACGAAGGGTGTGCTTCTGCTCCATGATAAAGCGATTCCACACATCTCCAGAGTCACACACCTGGAACTGTCCAAGTTCAAGAGGGAGACGTTGGACCATCCACCCTACAGACCGGACATGTCGCCCTGCGATTTCCATGTGTTAGGTCCACTGAAGAAACACCTGAAAGGGAAGTGCTTCAACTCGGACGACGTACTCAAGGACGCTGTGAAGGACTGAGTCTCTTCACGGTCACAGGAATTCTGGGAACAAGGAATCCTGCAGCTTGTTCATCGGTGGGATCGTTGTGGTCAAGCCTATGATGTGTATTTTGAATAAAGTCTACATTTGTACCCACGGTGTCGTTTCGTACGTCTTCATTTGATCACCCCTTATATAATGTTTATGTCAGAAGCTCATATGTAGTCCAAATAGTTATTAGAAAGCTTTTCTAGGAAACAATACATAGCGAACATCGAAGTACATAACAGCTTTCGGTTCTCCATGGTCAATTAAGCGATATTAACATTCTAAAATATTCTAAAATCTGGTATTCTTACTTTAATATGTGTAAATTTTACTATGTTTCCTAAATGTAATAATATAAGTGTGAAAATTTCAATAAAACTTTAGAGTCAAGTATATTTTCAAAAGAAAATAACCAAAATACCACAGTATATTTGATATCACAATATATATATATATATATATATATATATATATATATATATATATATATATATATATATATATATATATATATATATATATATATATATATATATATATATATATGTATATTTATCAAATATTTTATGATAAAAAATAAAATAAGGCTTATTTAAAAAAATATATACATATAAAAAGCTGTATAATGGTAGTCCCACGTGGTTCATTCATCAGGTCTAATTGAAAAAATATCATAAAGCAATTTAATTAATGCAACATCGCCCATAATAATGGGTAACTAATTTAGTTAAATCAGTTAGTGATTTCGAATCAATCTTTTTTTATCTCTTATTTAATAATGCATTTAATTCATAATTTTGAATTTTATTCCAACGTTTCGTAAGTTCATATTCAGAGTTTCCCTGCACGCTTTCAGAAAAGTAAGTTTAATTTTTACAAATATTCATTAAGCATTGTTGATTAAAATAATATTTAATACTTTTAAAAATTCTGATTTGACTATAAATTGTAATTTTACCTCTAGAAAAAACCACTAGAATGAAAAGATCCATTTAGTATTCACCTACCTTACAATATTGGTCTTCCTTACATTATTGGTCTACCTTGTATTATTAGTCTATCTAATATCATTCGCCTACCTTACAATTAAATTATTCGTCTACGTTACAATTACATTATTCGTTTACCTTAAAATTACATTATTCGTCTACCTTACTATTACATTATTCGTCTACCTTACTATTACATTATTCGTATACTTTACTATTACATTATTCGTCTACCTTACAATTATATTATTCGTCTACCTTACAATTACATTATTCAACTTCATTGCAATTACATTATTCGTCTACCTTACAATTACATTTTTCGTCTACCTTACAATTACATTATTCGTCTACCTTACAATTATATTATTCGTCTACCTTTCAATTACATTATTCGACTTCGTTGCAATGATGACGACTAAGGAATGTCAATATTATGAAACTTTCCTTTTTATAGTTTTTTTATTATACTTTTCAAAATTCATGTTTCTTATTTTCGTAAATTTTTTATCAAGATTTTTACTCATTGTGAAAGCTAAAAATTACATAATCAAATGTAACTAAAATGCCAAAAAACTTAGAAAGAAGAATCAAACTTTTGAACTTTATTTTTAAAAATATTTTACAGGAACGATTGAATACGATGTGTAGCAAATTATTTATTTTTAAATTTTTTATTAATCTTGAATCGATATGTGGTTTCATTATTATCCCTGGAAGCACCTTTTTTAAGTTCTTGTGTTTTACAAGAAAAAACGATCAACTTCTAAATAGGCACTTTAGTATATTCCCAAATATCATTTGATTGATTATAAAAACATAACTTTCATCACTAGAAAATAGTTTTTCAAATGAAATCCAAATTGACTATGCCCATCCAACCAGATTGTCATAAAATATTATTTTACAATTGTCACAAATAAATTAATTGAAATATAAAAATTACTGGGAAACAATTAGAGTAATTTGATAAAAAAAAAACAACATATAATTAGACATATCACCTCAAATTTTGCTTACAAAGAATACAGTGAGGAAATGTACAATACGAATAAAAGCACCATCTTCCGTGATAGAGCTAGTATAATTCTACAAGATATAAATTACTTTGCTTTGTTGCTGTTGTTGCACCAGTATACTTCATTGTACTTAGCAATGAGTCGGACTCTACTAGTTATATGGAAGCAACCTGGTAAACTCTTTCTGATTTTGAAGCAGATGATCCCCAATGCTTAGTCTGCCACCCCCGCAGTATCATTCCACGTGGAGGACATTGCGACCAACTCAGTTTTAACGTGCCCCAGCTGCTTTTAGTGAACATGACGGACCTTCGGTTAGGCCGGGATTCGAACTCACTGTCTTTCGATTATGAGAACTAACCAGGCCACCGTGGCCCCTTACTTTACTTTGTAAAAAATTTACTAGAACATAAAATCTAATGCAATGCAATCATTTCCAATAGAAAGTATTTGAATAGCATTCAAGTTATGATGTAAACAAAATCAGTTTGCTGTTTATATTTTAATCAGTGAGACTTTATTGCAAAACAAATAAAATTATTCATGTTTCATGACTTGTCAACTGAAGTATTGTTGCTGTTGCACCAGCATACATACCTCTATATAGCACATAGAGGGGCTGTATCAGTTAGTTGAAAACAGCCTTGTTTGGAGTCTTTGTAGTTTAGAAGTAGAGATCACAAGCAGAAGAACCCTAATATTTAACCTGTTACCCCGAAAATATCACTTTACTTAGAGGATATTGCGACGACTACGACTTATTTAACGTCTCCTAGCCACCCAGCGTATACAAAAGGTCTTCCTTGTAATAATCGTCCTAATTCTATGAGAACAACGCCCTGATCAACCAAAAACACTTCCCGGAAGAGTATTATAACCAGTTTTGCATTATCTTGATGAAAAATAGCATTCTGTTGTTATTAGCAGTAAGATTGCATAATTGCCGCCCATCTTGTCTAGTGGTCAGTGTGCCTGACTGCGGATAAGGAGGTCCTGGGTTCGAATCCCGGTTCGGGTATGGATGTATTTCCTCTCTCTGTCTATCCTGTCTTTGTGCCTTCCTTGTATGAATGAGGTGTGAATGGTTGCCTACCCTATAAACGGGTTCCTATGGCATGTGTGTATTGAAGAAGTCGGACTCCACACCAAATATGGTTCAGTTGGAAAAATGGAGCAGCGCACCCCATATTGCCAGCCTAACTAGCACACGACAACAACATAGCGCAACTGAATGAAGCAACTGTACTGTAGCATAATGTATTGTCATGATAATAAATTATAAAATATTGATGAAATGAAAATTAAATATCTACATATTAATTGCAATGTGTAAACAGTTTGTAACTGATATTACTTATTCATGAAGAAAATTTAATATTTCAAGCAAATCTGTTTATGAGAACAATGTTTGAATATAAATTGCCTAAAGTGAAATTAATTATCAACGTTATTTAAATTGTTTGCTTATTATAAAAAAATATTTTTCTTAATAATTCAATGACAACCTTTTTAATCAATCATGAAAAGAATATTTCCAACAATCAATTATTTTAATAAAAAAAAGAGATCCATTTTCTTTCTTAATTTTGTACGTAATATTTCTTATTAATTTTTGCCGTAAGCAATATTTTTTTTATTCAGGGTTCAAAACACTTTTCTTATGAAAATTGTACATTTTATATTTTTATATTTATATACAAAAAGCTACTCATCATCTTTTGAAAAATAAAATTAAAGATATAAAAAATTAGTATATTGAGATTTTTTTTTTTTTTTTTGACTTTTAAAAAAATTCCTTTTCAGAAAATAATTTATTATTGTGAATTTTTTTCAGAATTCAAACCACCAAAAATTTTAAATGGAACTTTTTAATAAAAACCTAATACCTTCCCCCAAAAAGCAAGTAATTTTTTAAAAATGATATTTTAAAACGATTTTAAAGAACTTTAAAATATTACTTTTTGATCATTCTAGTTTTGTAGCTTTAGTGATTTATTATAAAATTATATTCGCGTAGCAGTATAATTAATCATGTACATATTAATAGGGTTAATAGATGTTAGTCCGTAAACATGAATATAACAAATTTTTAATCGATACAATTTTTAAAAATTTAAGAAAACCTGGCAATAACATTAATAATACATGAGACATCCGAAATTATATATATTTATATATATTAACATGTTGTTGTCGTGTGCAAATGGTATGAATGCAAATGGTCATGTCCAGCAAGCAAACGAAAGCAAGCAACTCCAACAAATCAAGGCAGGACATTGGAGATTTTATTACTTTTGTTGCGCAAGTCACTCCATACTATACACGGAGGCTCTATTATTTTGTTGTTCTCTTGTGCCAGCCAGGCTGGCAATATGGGGTGCACTGCTCCACTTTTCCAACTGAACCCTATTTGGTGTGCAGTCCGACTTCTTCAGTACACACATGCCATAGAAACCCGTTTATAGGGTAGGCAACCATTCACACCTCATTCATACAAGGAAGGGACAAAGACAGGATAAATAGAGAGAGAAAGTACATCCATTCCCGAACCGGGATTCGAACACAGGACATCCAGTCAGGCACGCTGACCACTAGGCCAGTTGGGCGGCACGTATTAACATATCTGCGTCAAATGAAGGAATGGATAAAAAATAAGGATCTGAAAAGAATTAACAATCTTAGACATTCTTTTCAGATCTAAGATTTATAACTCAATGAAACAACCAATCAGATCGTTGTTGCACGAGCATTTTTTTCTGTATCTATCCCTGAGTTGGGTTCTACCAATTAGATAGAAGCAGCCGGGTGTAGTCTTCGTGATTTTGAAGCACGGACCAAGCAAAAGACCCCCAAGACCACCACTCATAGAAGTATCATTTCACTTGGAGGACATTGCAACTACGCCCAGTTTTAACGTGTCTGAGACGCTATTAGTGAACACGACGGATCTTCGGTTAAGCTGGTATTCGAATTAACTTCTTTCCGCTAATGAGAGCGACACCCTAACCAACCAGACCATCGCGGCCTACTTTGTTAGATGGTGCTAGTCAGCCTCTAACCATCATAAACTGATAAAACCGAGATCATGAAAGTTAGAAGAACGTTGTCAGCCAACACCCTCAATGGCTGCAACAATATGAAAGAAGAAAAAATCTTACTTTTATTTATAATTTCTCGCCAATTATTATCGTAATGCTGCTTTTAAAATATTCTACCTTGTGACTATGTTTGTGTGTAGGTTTAAGGAAAAGTGACATCAACATACTATGCATCTTTACAGAACAATATGTTGCTGTTGTTGCTTATCCCCGACTGGCGTGACAGTACCATCACACCAGCCCCATGAATCCAAAAATAGTCAGTCTCTCAAGCACCACCTCCGGTCTCAATTCCATGTCTCCTCTCTCACACCCAATGCACTGAAAAATATGAGATGGGGAGGCCTGAACCACTCGACATTTGGGACAGAGAGGGTAGACATTGATATCAGAGACGTGTCTCTGAGCAAGCAGGTGGCCACTTCGCAGTCTTGTCAGAGCCGTTAGGCTGCATTTCTTGTGTTTACCCACTAGTGCGAAACCAGGATGTTTGCCTGTATACCATTCGTGGGTAGGAATGGTATCCCTAAAAATAGCATTGATAGCCATCCTAACTCTAGAGGTCAGCTCTGAGGACGACAAGCAGTCTCCAATGATGATATTCTGTAGGCTTCCATCCTTGGATAACTGATCCGCAACTTCGTTCCCATACACATTAACATGAGATGGCACACATTGGAAGACTATAGTTAGGAAGTGACCTATTTGAAAACAGAACAATATAAAGTAGATTAATAAAGCAATTCTCTTTGTGTTTATCAAACCACTGTCTTGTTTACTTTGCATTTAAATTCTAAAACAGAATAACTGCTTTGAAAGGTACATCTGGTATCACATCTAATAGCAATCAAATCACTTAAACCAAAATGTTATTTGACAAAAGCATTTCTGGCATGTATGGCCGAAAGCTTCATCAAATAATTAGAGAAAAAAATCTTTGAAAAAGTCTTTGTAAATGTATCCCTATAAACGTCTTTGTTTTTTTATTTTCTCATTTAAGTAATTCATTTTTCTTTAAATTTTTCGAAAAAAATAGCTCTTTAAAAACATCTCAATCCAAGTTATTAACTTTATCTTATTAAACCTCAAATCTAATTACTAAATTGATTCTAACTAGATTGATTAAAGAAATTTCGAAATATTTATTAAAAATTCAATTTCGATCACTTTCTTGGAGAAAATATTTTTAACAAATGCTCTAATCCTTGAAATAAAAGTTTGTACGCAAAATGTAACATTTAATTAATTCAACTTCAAATTTCATAAAATCAACATCACTGCGTTCTATACTTCAATTAGCTTTTTCAAATTGTAAAAGAACATTTGGATCATTCTCATTTATCGTAAAAATTAATTCATTGAGTAAAATTCTAGCAAAGCCCACACTTTTGGCGACAAACTGAATAAAATGCGCCAAGCCAGAAAGAAATTCCTGAAATAGCTTGCCTTACCATATCCAGTGTATCGAAATAGGGTTATCAAGATTGGCCCGAACCACAAATATCGCCAACCAAAATTATTCTCGCCAAGGGTGGGGGCTCTGCTAGGATTCAATCATTCATGATGATAAAATAATGACTGTATAAGCCATTATCATGTCTTGAAATAATTTTTTTTATTTAAAACTGCTTAAAAATTATTCTTTCTGCAATTCCTGAAGCCAGAAAGAAATTCCTGAAATAGCTTGCCTTACCATATCCAGTGTATCGAAATAGGTTTATCAAGATTGGCCCGAACCACAAATATCGCCAACCAAAATTATTCTCGCCAAGGGTGGGGGCTCTGCTAGGATTCAATCATTCATGATGATAAAATAATGACTGTATAAGCCATTATCATGTCTTGAAATAATTTTTTTTATTTAAAACTGCTTAAAAATTATTCTTTCTGCAATTCCTGAAGCCAGAAAGAAATTCCTGAAATAGCTTGCCTTACCATATCCAGTGTATCGAAATAGGGTTATCAAGATTGGCCCGAACCACAAATATCGCCAACCAAAATTATTCTCGCCAAGGGTGGGGGCTCTGCTAGGATTCAATCATTCATGATGATAAAATAATGACTGTATAAGCCATTATCATGTCTTGAAATAATTTTTTTTATTTAAAACTGCTTAAAAATTATTCTTTCTGCAATTCCTGAAGCCAGAAAGAAATTCCTGAAATAGCTTGCCTTACCATATCCAGTGTATCGAAATAGGGTTATCAAGATTGGCCCGAACCACAAATATCGCCAACCAAAATTATTCTCGCCAAGGGTGGGGGCTCTGCTAGGATTCAATCATTCATGATGATAAAATAATGACTGTATAAGCCATTATCATGTCTTGAAATAATTTTTTTTATTTAAAACTGCTTAAAAATTATTCTTTCTGCAATTCCTGAAGCCAGAAAGAAATTCCTGAAATAGCTTGCCTTACCATATCCAGTGTATCGAAATAGGGTTATCAAGATTGGCCCGAACCACAAATATCGCCAACCAAAATTATTCTCGCCAAGGGTGGGGGCTCTGCTAGGATTCAATCATTCATGATGATAAAATAATGACTGTATAAGCCATTATCATGTCTTGAAATAATTTTTTTTATTTAAAACTGCTTAAAAATTATTCTTTCTGCAATTCCTGAAGCCAGAAAGAAATTCCTGAAATAGCTTGCCTTACCATATCCAGTGTATCGAAATAGGGTTATCAAGATTGGCCCGAACCACAAATATCGCCAACCAAAATTATTCTCGCCAAGGGTGGGGGCTCTGCTAGGATTCAATCATTCATGATGATAAAATAATGACTGTATAAGCCATTATCATGTCTTGAAATAATTTTTTTATTTAAAACTGATTCAAAATTATTCTTTCTGCAATATGCACTCTGTGCTGCTCTGGAGAAGTGATGGATTCCGCGTACTGTCCCAGGGCTAGGGAAAGACCTGGTACTGTCCCTAGCCCTGGTACTGTCCTGTTCCGCGCAAGACTTTTCTCGCAGGGTGTTATAGAGAGGCAAGAGAACAAATTAGATTAATGGATTCTATTGCAGCTGTTTTTTTTCCGATCTTTACTCTTACTTTTTTTCCATCAATAAATCATAATCTTCCATTAGAAATAAAAAAAAATTAAAAATATGCTACTAATAATGATTAATATATTTCTTAAATTTGATCAATTACTTAATTTTCTAAAAATCTGAAAAATTTAAATTATAAATGAACTCCAATTCAAATTAAAAATACTAAATTAATAAAAATTAAAATACGTATCGATAGTAAAATTTCAGTTTTTTTTTATGCAATAACAACGAATTAACTTCCATTTCATTTTGAAATGAAATGATTGTTGGGAAATTTTAAATTACTTTCCATATGTTTCATAGTAATAAATTTGCTTGAAAAATTTTGCTTATACGTTACACAATGCCACCAATTTATGCAGAAAACATATGTCCCGTAAAATCTGATTTAAAAATTAAATAACAAATTAGCATGTTCATATAATAATTATACACACTATTCCAGTAAAACAACATTTGGCAGATCTATTTTTATACAATTCAACTTAACTTCAGAATTCAATTTAACATAAAGCTGAATATGAATTGTATGGAATACAATCCATGTATAACTCAAAAAATAACTTCGTAAATTTAAAAAACATTGTATGACATTTATAAGTGATACAGTATTATAACTGATACATATTAGTTATAATATTATTTTGACAATTCGCGAAACCATTAAATAGGGGTTTTCTACTAATATACTGCAAATTTTTATTTTATGAATAAGAATATTTATTTTATTCAGCTTGATTTTCACTTAATATTTTAATATTCAATTAATCTAATGCAGATGAGTTAATGATATCTAAAACAATGAAGCCCGCTTACATTTCTTTTAAGAAATTTATTATTTATTAAAATTTTATAGTTATTTAATTTTATAAATTTAAAATTTATATGTATATTTGAAGTTTAATATACGATATGTTATACACAAAAACCATACAAGTTACATACTGAAAAACTCCTGATTCGAAAGTACTAATGTGATATAGTGATTTTATTAAACAAAATGGATCAATTTATCATTTTCATTTAATTGATTAACTTATGATGAATGTATTTAAGGATTTATTTTATTCCAAGTAATCAGTAAAGTTCGAATAAAAATCACTATTTACATTGTGAGATTGTACTATCCCAACAAAATGAAAATATTCAAAACAAAATAAAAACAGGAAACAGTACCATGAAAAAACAAAAATCCGTTGTCTATTGGTAGAGGTTTGAAATTTATTTAAATCTCCCCTTTTTGTGTACTGTTTCCATTCCTCAATATACTTTCCACTCACCCCTTATCGTTTTTCTGTAACCATTAAACAAAATAAATAAACATACAAAATTGGAAAATATTCAGTTTTAGAATTCTTTTATTGAGGTGGACATGCATCTCTTGTGATAAGACGGAAAAAATATGTAAGGAAAATAGAAATAAATAATGGCGCCAAATTACAAGCCTTAAGTGTCAAGATATATCCTTCTGTAGGTTATTGCGGAAAATAAATGTCACATGCAATTCTGTCTTTCTCGTTGAGAAAAAAAGCATGTACAAGTTTTAAGTTCAAACAATAGCCTGTTCCAGGAAAAATAAAGACATATACTATTAGAATTGGCCATAGGCACTTGGAGAAAATAAAAGTCTCGGACAAGATTTTTTTCTGCTTGGAAAAGATTGTTTCTCTGTTTTTTCAAATTAATTATTTTTCGTTAGAATAATTAATAAAGATATAATAAAAGAACTTAGATTAAAATAAAATTTAAAATCTAAAACTGGGATAAGATATATTGAATGCTCGAAAAAGCTCAAAAGGAATTTCACATTGGATTTATAGAATATTTGACAGTAGTTATTTCAAGGATTTGTTTCAAATGTAAGTATTAACGAAAATTAAAGTACACAGTTTTAAAATATATTTAAATTATTTAAATAGCTTATTATAAATGATAAATTTGTATATTTAGAAGTTAATGTAACTGGTTACAGAATATTCAAAATTGTGTATATTTATGAGTAACGTCAACAAACTTATTTCTTGAGTTATACATGGATTGTATTCCATACAATTCATATTCAACTTTATGTTGAAATGAATACTGAAGTTAAGTTGAGTTGTATAAAAATAGATCTGCCAAATGTTTTACTGGAATAGTGTGTATTATGAGCTATATGTAAATACAAAAATTCTATTTTATTTTAACTGGAAAAGCAAACAAAATTCTACTTAAAATATTATTTAATTTGTATTTGTGTGTATATTAAAATAAAGAACAAAAAGAAAATTATGAAATTGCATATTTATACTGCTGAGAACATTACTACATTCCATATTTATTTCAAATCATTAAAGGTATTTGTTTTATCTAACTATGTATATATACTATGTAATCAATATTTTCTCATTCCATTAAATAAATATAATGAATTGATTTTAATAAAATATATATAAAAGTAAGAACAAAATTTAATTTATTCATATAAAGTCTTGCACTATTAATTAGGACACAGGTTTTAGTTTAAATATCTCTAATTAATACACAGAATTAGAAAGGTTGAACTCATAAAATTCAAAATTCCAATTAATTGACTAGAATTAATATAAATTTTCAGAAATTGTAAGTATTCATCAAATATATTAATCTAGATAATTAAATGTATTTCATAATCACCCTTTTATTATCGGATTAAAAAATTTTATTTATGATATTTACTTATAAGCAGTTGCTTGGTAGAATATGCAATGTTTAAAAACGTAAAATTGAAAAACAATTCTACAATACATTTGTAAATGAATAAGATAATTAATTAAAATGAATTATTAATTTCTATTGTGTTTTTTAAATGTAACATTTCATTATCCATTAAGTTTCCTATAAGTGTATACTTATACTTTCGTATTAATTATAAGATTAGATATTTAAAAAAGGGGAAATACTTTTTTACAGATTAGTAAGCTTATTTAAAAATACTTTAATTACATCCTTTATTTTTAGAAGATAATTCTAAAAATAAAAGATGTAATTAAA
The DNA here is from genome assembly GCA_037975125.1 of Latrodectus hesperus. Classification (NCBI taxonomy): domain Eukaryota; kingdom Metazoa; phylum Arthropoda; class Arachnida; order Araneae; family Theridiidae; genus Latrodectus; species Latrodectus hesperus. The sequence continues at coordinate 53,416 of JAJQOW010001156.1, forward strand.
TTATTTAATGCGTTTTTCAATATTTAAAAAATAAATTCCAGTCGTTTTTACCGGCAAATTTTAATCATTCCTTTTAATATACATTTTTTCAACAACAAAAGTAATTAATTTCAATAAAAACCTGTTTTTATTTTTCTGCAGTTTTTAAAAGGATTCACATCTCAAAATTTTATTTAGAAAATGTTTTGTACTGATAAACTCTTCTATTCCATCGATTTTTTTGTTCAGAGAAAAAATCTTTATGGGTAGGCCTTTTTTCATTGTTTTTGTTTATCACCCGTAAATTACTCATTAGATTAGATAAAGTAATCTCAAAAGTAATTTCATCAGCATCGTTGAGAATAAAGATGGAAAAATATGCAAGCATTAAAACTGAATTCGAAATTTATTCATTTAGTGACTTTATAGCATTAAAACAATTAAAACTTATTGAATTTTACTTGAATACTTAACTTGAATATATATTCATCCAGGATTGCCTATTAAATGAAATGGATTATAAAGAAAGCAAAAAAATTTCTTTTCAAATCATTTATCATATAAGTTTTCATATAGCAATGATTAATAATGTTAGTCTGTATTCTAAGTTTTTTAAACAACCGCAAGTAAAATCCACCGTTCAAATTCTTTTAAATGACATTAAAAAAGTTTTGGTTGATTAGCATTAAGTTTATTATTGATAATTGTGTGTGTGAAACTTAAAACATAATAACTATTTAATCAAAATTTCAAGCTGAGATACAAAATTTAATTCAATCTATTAAACTTTGTTTGATTTCTGAAACATGTAATTACACGATAACTACATGCTACAATTGAGCACAATGCAACATCATACATTCTGATTCATGAATCCAATATAAATTAATTTTAATTATTGAATTTTCAACTGAGAAGAATAACTTAGAGGAGCCTGGATATTAAATAGCATTCTCCGTTTAAGTTCTGCACTCAACTCAACTACAAAGTTTTTAATAATGCCATGATTGGAGCACACGTAAAATAAATCGCAGTTGAGTATCTTGCATTTGAAATGATAACTCGGAGCTTTTTAGTTTTTAATAATGCCATGATTGGAGCACGTAAAATAAATCGCAGTTTGAGTATCTTGCGTTTGAAATGATAACTCGGAGCTTTTTAGTTTTTAATAATGCCATGATTGGAGCACGTAAAATAAATCGCAGTTGAGTAGCTTGAATTTGAAATGATAACTCGGATCTTTTTGGTTTTTAATAATGCTATGATTGGAGCACGTAAAATAAATCGCAGTTGAGTACCTTTCACTTGAAATGATAACTCGGAGCTTTTTAGTTTTTAATAATGCCATGATAGGAGCACGTAAAATAAATCGCAGTTTAAGTATCTTGCATTTGAAATGATAACTCGGAGCTTTTTAGTTTTTAATAATGTCATGATTGGAGCACGTAAAATAAATCGCAGTTGAGTATCTTGCATTTGAAATGATAACTCGGAGCTTTTTAGTTTTTAATAATGCCATGATTGGAGCACGTAAAATAAATCGCAGTTTGAGTATCTTGCGTTTGAAATGATAACTCGGAGCTTTTTAGTTTTTAATAATGCCATGATTGGAGCACGTAAAATAAATCGCAGTTGAGTACCTTGCATTTGAAATGATAACTCGGAGCTTTTTAGTTTTTAATAATGCCATGATTGGAGCACGTAAAATAAATCGCAGTTGAGTACCTTGCATTTGAAATGATAACTCGGAGCTTTTTAGTTTTTAATAATGCCATGATAGGAGCACGTAAAATAAATCGCAGTTGAGTACCTTGCATTTGAAATGATAACTCGGATCTTTTTAGTTTTTAATAATGCCATGATTGGAGCACGTAAAATAAATCGCAGTTTAAGTATCTTACATTTGAAATGATAGCTCGGAACTTTTTAGTTTTTAATAATGCCATGATTGGAGCACGTAAAATAAATCGCAGTTGATTATCTTGCATTTGAAATGATAACTCGGAGCTTTTTAGGTCTAATCTATGGATTATCTGCTTGGTTCTTGCTTTCAAATTATCAATATCGATATTTCAAGCGATCTTCAGACCATTTAAACAGAATAGGTGGTTATTAGACTCTACAGATACAATAGGCAATCAAAATATTGGATTAAAGAGTACTTGGTGCAAAATATTACTTTAAAACATAACTGATTAGTTCTCAACTATCTCTTACTCTTTGAGATTTCTTTTTCTTGATATCTCTATTTTTCCTAGATTCAACCAAGAAGAAAAAGAGACTGGACCGATTGATATGTTTGCTATCATATAGTTATTAAACTCTTTGATAATATTCTAAAAAATGTTCTAAGACGTGATTGATATTTAGTTAAATCAAACTAGCCAAAAGCCAAATAACCAAAAGCCAATAGTGGTTAGGGTATCGGCCTTCCATCCGGAAGGACGGGGTTCGATTCCCAATGCCGCCAAAGACCCACCGAGTACATGCGATATACGTGCTTGTTAAATCTGTGAAATCGAAAGTCCTGTGGTCGGTCGTTGAGCAGTTACCATGGGTGCAATGGTCTGGAGAAAATTTCCTCCCCTTCAGATCAATGTCAAAATTGAGGGAGTGGATCCTCTGGTGGTGCCATCTATCGGAGGATTTAAAAAAGAGCAAAGTCGTACTTTCACCTTCATGGTGCTCTGACTAAAACGAAAGACGCTCCCTATTGACTTAAATTCGCATTGCCAAGGCATAGCGAGCTTGGCTTGTCCAAGTGTCATAAGTAACAACAGCAACAGAGATATCCAAAGAAAAATGAGCTCAAATAATGTAAATGATTACATGTTTATCTAACAAGAAGATATTCTCTATTAACAAATGATACTAAACAGCTTGCATCTATAATTTCTTGCTAAGACCAGTATTTGAAAATGAATTATTGTTCATAAAGCAAAGAAGCTTTCAGACGCTTAATCTGCAATATCATTTAACATCATCTAGAAAATTTAACATTTTTTTAACTGTTTGACAACGATTTGCGATTACTGAACTGAGAGGAAATACTTACTTACAATGGGAAAATGGAATTTAGTATGATTTCTGGTTTCACATCCTGGAAGACGTAAGACTTGGGCATTAATATTTCAGAAGGTTGTAATGTAGATTTTCTAGTGTGGTAACTTGAGCTATCATTACATATGAGATTTTACTTTTTCTTGTGCAAAGTCACACTAAAAAAATGAGATAGCTGTATGCTATTGGCCTATTTCATCCGATTGGTTACATTTTACTTCAGAGACTATATGTGATATTTTCCAGCATGATTATGCTTGACAATACAAGAAAGAAACTACAGTAACACTGCTAATAAAATGTCTACAATCTCTTGCAGAAATGAATTAGTCTTATTAATCGAGACTAAACTAGAAACATGTCTTCATCAACTACGGTGAAGATGATAAAACATAGCCATATGAGTTAAATTAATCCATCATAAAAGACATTAAGCTATGCTTCATCCCACAATTCAGATACTTCAAAAGTGTGTTGTTGTTGTGTGGGTTGTCCCTCCTGGTTGTCAATAGCATCAAACCAGGTGCATGAGCGTGAACGCCTTCAAACAATGGAGCACAGCCTCGGGGCTAAAGAAGAGCTTTAATCCAATGCAGGACAAAATGTGGGCGGGAGCAGCTTGAGTTGCATTGCATTTTAGACACAGGGGATAAACTTTGTGACCCGTCACGTGACGTTGCACACGAGTGTGTCCACTTCGAAATCTTGCGAGAGTTGCCTGATCGCGCCTGTTTCAAACCCCAATCAGAACGATACCAGGATGATTTTCCGCATACCATTCCTGCACTGGAGCTCTCCTCCAAGAAAAATAGATATCTTACCCGACCCGGTTGGCGATCTCTGAAAAATAAGGCAGCCACTATGAGCATTTCAAAAGTTAAAGACACAACTATCTGAGGAATTTTTTTTCCAATGGCGGGCACAAGAGGGTTGAACCCTATGCCACAACAAGGCTAGAGACTGCTACTCATTTGTCGTTACCCAACGGGCACCTGTGAACCAAGTCACGGAGGCGAGTAACGTTACCCGCGTCATACCACCACAAACCTGTTTATAGGCTGGGCCACATTCATACATAGACATAGACGTACGCGATGGAACACCTGGTCTGTACCTTAGGTTATCAGGTATAGCTCCATCACATAATATATCTGGTGTGACAGAATTGTCACGAAATTTGATAACAAAATTGGATTTCAATAAGTCTCTAATATTTGAAATTGATAATTTGACAAAAATATAACATCAACAACAAAACATTTACAAAATTTTCACTATGGGAGATGATATAAGTTAAATATTGCAGTAAAATTGTGAAAATAGATTATCCTCACACTCCAAGTGACCTTGGTAAAAATACAAATTAATTATCTTGATGATGGTCATAGCAGTCTATATAAGTAGTTTATAACACAAATATGCAAGCAATATAATTAAGTTTCAGTAGAAGAGTATAAAAAAGAGCAAATAACTGGGACAGATTTTCAAGACGTACTAATAACCCACATTCATACATCATCACGGAAGAAAGGATAGAGAAACGCAGAGAGAACAGAGAAAGAAAGTAATAACCATGCCCGAACCGGGATTCGAACCCGGGACCCACAGCTCAGGAGTCAGGAGCGCTAACCACTCAGCCATCGGTCGGCATCTAAGGAAATAAATCTAGTAATTTAGTAGTTTTCTGCAAAAAGAATTTAATTTTTCAGTTGATAAAATTTGAAATCATTTATGAAAATCACATTGGCATGTCTAAGCATAATACTTAACTGAAAAATTTAAATTTTGAATTATATATCACAGTTTATTACATTATCCATAGAATGAAACTTTGAGTTTCTGCTGTACACCAAAATTTATATATATGATATTTTTAATTTTTTAAGAGATTAATTATAAGAATGATTGGAATTATGCTTATTTGAAATTGTTATTTTTCTGATTTAGCAAATCAGTGACTGGTTTAATACTAATAGTTGTTTAGTGAATTTCAATTTTCCGTTAAATGATTATTATGTTGTTGTTGTTGTTATGGATTATCCTCCAAATGTTTGACGAAGTCAGACAAGGTCCTTTAGATCAGTGACCCAGAGAAAAGCGAGGACCAGAAAGTGAGTAAATGTCCTCTTTAGAGGTCCTAAACAGTCCAGGATGTGTTGAGGAAAAGCTTGCTCAGAGTTTTACACTCAGAGCAAACCTCACAAATGAGGACTTTTTTTCAATTTAAATTACATAATTTGATAATGATTGTATTGTACATTTTTCCTAAAATGCTAACATATTTCTTTAGTAAACTTTTTCCACAATTTTTCCATGTATTATTTAGAAATCATATGCTGCATATTTATGCATCGCCGGAAAAAAATTCTATATCTTTAAATATTATTGGCATAAGCGATAGGTTTGGTTTGGTTTGTTTGTCGCTCAACGGTCATTTTTTGCACACGAGGGCTAATTAGACCGGGACTTACGGTTTAAAGTGGATTCCGAACCACTACAAACATCCATGCCCAAGGTGGGATTCGAACCCACGAACTGTTGAACCGAAGGCAAGAGCGCTAACCATTCGGCTGCCAGCTCGGCTGGCATAAGCGATAAAGTCGTCAAATATTTCTAGCCACACCAAGCAAAATATCACCAGTAGCAACCTTACACCATCCATTTTTTTTAGAAAAGTTAAATAGTGGCAAATATCAAAAGGTGTTTATCTTTGAACTTTTATTTGAAATTTTCTTTTGAAAAAAATTTACTCAGAAACCTTTTACCATAACCAAAAATTGCACATAATATCAAAATGTCTCCAAAATATAAATGTTATAATTACAGCTACTGGTTATTTTTTTTATCAGTATTCATAGTAGTATTACCAAAAGTATCGGTTTGAAATAATTTCGAAATGGAGAAGCACAAAAAATTTTATGTGTAATGCTCATATTCTCTCACAAAGTATATAAGAATCTTTTCATTTTTGTAAATTTTCTAAAATAAATTAAATTGCTGCTTAATTGAAAATATTAATTTTTCATTTTAAATTTTAGATATTAAACGTAATTAATCCCAAAAGGACTAAATGGAAATTTTGCTTCGTGCAACACAAATTAAGTCTTTATTGCACTGAATTGCACTTATTTTTAAAAATAGTTTTCATTGCTAATCATTCAGTGCTGTCCTTTATAATCAACTGATGCAAATATTTCCCATGATAATTTTTAACTATCGTCTTTCTCTTTAAAATTTAAATCTTTCATAAAATTTTCGTTTCAAATTATCTTTAATTTAATATTTTTTATGAAAGAATAGACAGAAAGATATATATATGGTTCTTTGTAACGTTATTTTATTAAAATTCTTGGTTCTTATTCTTTTCCAATAAGTAAAAAAACGTTCATCCAAAATTTTAAAAATAAATTTTAAATTATCTAAATATTTCCAAATAAACATAATTTTTTAATGAATAAATTGCTTAACGTGTTTAATCAGTAAATTAAATATAATAGGCAAATAAGTCTATAATTGTTTGAGTGTAATCAGCTATACTTTTCTTAAAATCGTGTGACACAAGTAATTCAATATGTTTATATTTAGTATTTACTTTCTAAATTTGTTAGAATGAAATAGGTAGAATCTGTTAATTCTACCATAATTTAATTTAGAACAAATACAAGAAACCGTGCACATCACAGTACTGGTTAAAATAATGCACTTTAATTTAAAAATATAATCATTTTAATAACTATTTACTTATACCTCGTGTCATTTTGAATGTATTATAATATGAGATGTTGAAAAATTTAATGTATAAAAAATTCTACTGACAATAATGAAAACTTAGCATCGTGTAATAGACAACTTTACAACTGAAAGATGTTCTAAGACTTCTGAAAGCAACCACAGTATTGATCATAAGGGAAGACATTTTTTGAGAGAAGTCAGTATATTCATGTGGAAGAATCCCGGAAAATTCCCGAGCCCCTACACCGACAGAGGCTTACATACAGAGAGATAAAATGCATTATCTATTGTGTGTTCACGTGGAAGAAACCAGAGAAACGCTCAAAAACACTTCCACCGAAAGACGTTTACATGTAGAGGGCTGAAATGCAAAATCTACTTTCTTCTGTTTAATAGTGGCTAGAATTGAACCCGAGATTTATTATTCTAAAATGCACCTCTCGATTCCTTAGAATTTTGTGCTTAAACCTGTAGTAAAAATTAAAATATTTTTTCCAAAGGTGGCACACTTGTGTGACGAACCCTATGCCATAACAAGGCCAGAAACTGCTACTCATTTGGCGTTACCCAGCGGGCACCTGTGATCCAAGTCACAGAGGCGAGTATTGTTGCCCGCGCCATACCACCACTAACCCCTTTAGAGTAGGCCACATTCATACATCACCTCAGAAAAGAGGACAGGAAAACACAGAAGGAAAGTAACATCCATACGTGGACCGGGAATTGAACCCGGGACCCACAGCTCAGGAGTCAAGAACGCTAACCACTCAGCCAGGTCGGTGTCTTATATATATATATATATATATATATATATATATATATATATATATATATATATATATATATATATATATATATATACATATATATATATATATATATATATATATATATATATATATATATATATATATATATATATATATATATATATATATATATATATATATATATATATTTATATATTTATATAATTATATATAATATATATATATATATTTATATATTTATATAATTATATATA
>JAJQOW010001157.1:0-61205 GCA_037975125.1 Latrodectus hesperus
TTAGGAACATCTATAACATATTTATTTGATCCTTAAATTAGATCAGGTTTCTTAAATTGAAAAAACGGCATATATTAAATCTGCTTATGTATTTCCATTGCTATTTTTAGTATTATGTATACTTTTTTATTATGATTCCGAATGAATATGGATATTTTTTATTCAACCATGTTTTAGTTCACTATATTTTACTATAAACATATAGAATATTAGAAAAAAATGTTCTTTTATATTTTTTACTATATAATTTATTTTTATTCATATAAAGAATGTTGATTTCAACCTTATAAAGGTAGTTTTATTCATTTTAGTTTAAAGCTTCGAAATGAAAAAAATGTTTTAATTAATTTTTACTTTACTTATACACTCATGTGTTACCGTCATGGTTATTTCTTCAATTTTGGACTGATGTAAATAAAATATATGTATTTCTGTTTCTTTATTTTGCATTAAACATAACATTATTCAATATTTTACATTAAATCATTATAACTATCAATTTATATTTAAAAATTGAGAAAAAACTTTCATCATAACGAAAGGTAAGTTACCTTTTTACAATCAAGGAATTCCACGATTTTTTTCCGATGAATCTATGTTAATAATTGACAAATAGTTTCTATTCTCAATAAGCATTGGAGTCTTGCAGTTAGTTTAATACATTTAATTGAAGTTAACTTTACTACAAATAAATAAATGCTAAACATAAACAGATCACTATATTAAAAAGGAAACAAAGGAAATATCTAATATTCATTCCATAATATCCTTATCTGAGCGAGGCTCAGTATTAACTGAGGTTTCTTCGGCAGTGGCGTGGCAGTCGCGCCACAGATGGGAATTCGTGACACTCTCCCACCTTAGGATTCGAAGGTATACCAGTTTGAATCCAAACATCAAGACCAATTCTATGATTCCCTTGTAAAAAACTGAACATAAAATTATTAATAAACTGATTACAATGTAATTAAAAAAAAACAAAAGTAATTTAAAATCTTTTAGTTGGTTTTAACAATTGTCCATAACGGGAACATATAACTTCTTGGTTATCATGGATTAAATCCTTGGTTTGGCGAGGACCATCATCATTTGATCTACTGGAAGCACTCACTGCTGGAAAATCAATTGTTGTCACTTCTGTTGGATAAAGTTTTTGTATTGGTCTCAAAACACTTCCAGATTGAGTCTTAAGTTCCACTAAACGTACCTTTCGATCCTTTCCAGGAAAAGTTTTTAAAACTTTTGCCAAAGGCCAGTTGATTCACTTGTTTGTATCTCCGATGAGAACAAGATCTCCTTCTTTTATTGATGATCCACTCTTTACTTTCGAATAATCTTTTAACAATCCAAGATATTCAATTCTAAATCGGCTTCGCAGATCTTGCCGCAATTTCAAACGGTAAGCGTATCTTTTATTCAATTTTCTTGAATCGATGATGTCAAATTCAGAAACACCTACATCTTTAATTTCTTGTTAGAACATAGATGGAGTGATTGCTGACAGGTCGTTGGGATCTTCTGAGAGGTACATCAATGGACGAGAGTTAATGAGACTTTCAGCATCGCATAATACTCTAACTAACTCTTCTTCATGCAGGCAAGCTTTTCCTAGTACCCTTCTCAGAATTCCCTTTAATACTCCGATCAATCTCTCCCAGAAACTTCCCTACCAAGAGGCACAGAGTGGATTAAATTTCCAAGAAATTCTTTTCTTTAAAACAAAATCTTCGACTTTACCCCCAAACGATAGTTCTTAATAGATACGCTGTTCCTACAAGATTTGTGCCATTGTCCGAATATACAGTAGAAGGACGCCCTCTCCACGCAATGAAACGGTGAAACGCCATGATAAAGCAGTCAGAGGACAAGTAAGATACCAACTCCAGATGCACCGCTCGATATATGGCGCAGGTGATGTGTAATACCCAACATTTTCTTCCTCCTTTGAGATACAATGATCCACACAAGTCTATACCCATTATTTAAAAGATAGCTGCATCTCGAACACGATCTTCTGGAAGAGGGATACTTTCGGCTTCCAATGGCTGAAGAGAAAATCTTCTGCACTTAGTACAGTTTCTTATCACACTTTGCACTGCCTTTCTAGTCTTGATTATCCAATAGGATTCTCTGAGATGAGACATCAATGTTTGGGTACCAGCAAGATCAAGTTCGATGTGCTTTCTCATGATTAACTTTTTAACCATATTATGTTTACTTGGCAATAATATGGAAAACCTAAAAGTTTCTAAGTCTTTTCTTGAGGTTATTCTTGTCGAAACTCGCAACTGACCATCACTATCTTTTATGGTCCGAAAGTTTTGTTTTTATTTTCCAGTAAAGGATTATCTTTGAATTTCCTTTAAAATGAACCTCTCAGATGTTCCGATTTCTCCAATCTCCAATCTTCCTCCTTTTTTATCTCTACTACTTCCTTGGATATTCTTGCAGAATCTAATGAAATAAGCCATAATTCTCACAACTTTATTGAAGAAGAATATCCTATGGAAGAACTCAAATCTGTTCGTAATTAAATTTGTTGCAGAGATCACTGTTTTCTTTCTTTCTGAAAATACAACATCTTCGTCTGCAGAAATTTCACTAGCAGACCAATCTTGCAGGGGCAGCTTCAGCCAATCTGACCCTTCCCACCATCGGGATTTCAATAAATCTTTCGGATTGCATCCCCTTGAGTGTAAATCAGCGGGATTATATTTTCCTTGAATATGCCGCCAGACCTCTTCATCTGTCAGCTTCCTAAAAAATTAGGAACCGAGTGAATAAAAATTCTATCGATTCACTACAAAGGTGGCCCAATTATCCGGCTTTTTGATCCAGTATAAGGCATTCATTGAGTCATGGTAGAAAAAAGTTCGTGTATTGTTCATACTTAAATCTTTTTTGACAGTGCGAGGGAGTCTGGATCCAATGGTGCACGCAAGAATTTCTAATCTAGGAATAAAGATTGATTTTAAGGGTGCTACCCTTTACTTAGCCTGTAATAATTGACAATTAACTATTCCTCCTATATCATTTGTAGCAAAAATTGATGCTGCGTAAGCAGATTTGCTAGCATCTACAAAGACATGGAGAGTAGTATTCGCATCAAGCTTGGATATTTCTCTAGGGATTTCTACATATTTTTAATATTTTAGTTCATTGGCCCATTTTAGAAATGTTTTTCTCAAATTATCCGGAAGTACCGTATCCCAATTTATTTTTTCCTTCCAACATTCCTGTAGTATCAATTTTGGAACAAGAGTAACAGGACTTGTGAACCCAATAGGATCAAAAATTCTACTCAATACCGAAAGTACAATTCGTTTACTTGGCACGAATAAATTTTCTTCCTTTACCTCAAGACAAAGTATCATTGTATAAATCCTATTTAAGGCCTAAAAATAAAACAATTTCTTTATAATCATCCCCATGCATATTCAAAATTAAAATGTCTTTATCCCTTCTTGGTATGTTATATTTCCAACCCCTCAAGTCAAATTGCGGAGAAGCGATTAATTCTTTAGATAACTCGACGAAAGAATTTAACTCCTCCATTGTGTTCATACCCGCAACACTATTTCCTACGTATATAGAATCTCTAAGTTTTAAAGCTGTACCCATTTTAGAATCATCCACATTTTCTAAGTGATAACTGATAGTCGCGGCGAGTAAAAATTGGCTGGCATTCACTCCAAAAACTACACGGCAATGGGAATAAACAATCAATTTCTCCGGATCATCTCCCTCCCACCATAAAAACCGTAGGAATTTCCCGTCACGGGGAGCTACGTTAATTTGTTGAAAAATTCTGTGGATATCAGAAATTATCCTAAATTTTCCTTGCCGAAATCTGTTAATCAATTTAGGAATCAACTCTAAATTATTTGGTCCTTTCTCAATACAATTATTCTGAGACACTAGATTTCTCACACGCGCTGACGTATCGAAAACTGGCTTTATTTTAGTGGTAGAGTTTTCTTTAAAGACACGTCTATGCGGTAAATAATGACCCTTATATTTTGTCAGTTTCTCCGAATCAACCGGCTCAATAATTTTTTCTGCTACCCATTCCCTAAGCACATTTTCATAATCCTGAAGACAGTCTCTTTTCTGAAGAGCTTTTACGCACGACTTCAAATACCTTTCGGCAAGATTCGATTATCTAATAATTCCGGTTGAATTTCCAACCAGGGGAGTGACACTTAATATCTATGCTCTTCATCTCCTCTCAACGAACGAACAGAATGAACTTTCGCCTCTCCCTCATTCTCCAATCTTGTGTGAGAAATACTTGGTTCCGTTATTCCCAGTGAGTCAAGTGACCATAAGTCATAAATTTTGAAATCGCTATCATGGAGATAAAAAAATCACTGCATTTACATTAGTAGTTTCCCCAGTCCTCCCCATTACAATCCATTCGAAATGCTTATTCATAGCAACAAGACCCTTCGACATATTTCTGTTTTCCCCAGTAAACAATTCTCCCGCATAATCTGCATCTATGAGTCCGTGAATTTCATTTGCATTCTTATTAAATAAACAGAGATTTTCATTTATAGTAACGTCACTAGGATAAATGCGCTGCTCGTTTAATTCTTTTATAATTTCTCTATTTTCCATTTTTGGAATCGGGGCACAAATTGTTTTCTGTTCTATTACATTTAATGTACATGTAAAACTGTAGTCTACATTACTTAACTCAATCACATTTTTTATGCGTTTCTTTTTTCTGCGAACTCCCGAATCATCCATGTACAAAAGTTTCCTAGCCAACACCTTTTAATTTTAACTTACGTGCTGCAAATTCCGATAAATAATTACAAGAGCTACCAGTATTAATTATCATTAGAACTAAATATTTTTATTGATCCTCCGGTATATTCACAATAAGAGATGGCAGCATCACTTTTTCTTTACAGTTAGTGATACTGAAGCGCAGTCCGTTTCGGGTATCGTTATCGAGGGAGTGGAATAATTTTCTTTTTCTTCTGCGCCCTTCCCTTTTATTTTTCTTTCCATGCACATTATAGTAACGTGCCTACCGGAACAAATCTCACACTCAACGTTAGCTTCGCAAGAAGAGATGTCTCTTTTTAATTTTATCGTTTAAACAACGAAAACAAGAGCCAGACCGTTTACAAATGCCTATTTTTTCATCTAAACTTAAATTATTCGTGCAAGAACCAGAACAATTTTTTGGTGATTTACAAAATAAACAAATATGTTTTCCATTTCTCTTTTCTTCAACACTTTCATTCACTTATGCAGCTGCGGAAGGGGATCGCTTAGAATCTTTTTCTCTATGACTCATCGTTCTAGCAGGTGGTGTTATGATTTCAGAAACTGAGGAGTTCAAAGTTAGGAAAGTCAGTTCTCTGGCTGTGAGTTGCTCAGATAAAAATTCGAGCAGCTCATCAATTTCACTAGCAAAGGGTTTTTTGTTCCTTTATTAAATTCTAACAATAGATCACTAGGCAATAATTTAGTTAATATTGGAACTAAAATGTTCTAATAGCTATCCTTTTTCACAGATAAACGTTCTAAATTTCTGATACTCTTTTGAATATGATTAATAATGTTTCTTAAATTTTTGACGTCATTAGAGTTTTTAAGGGGTTTGTTTGTAGCATGTTTTCAATGTGTACATTTATTAAAACGTTTTTATCACCAAATCTTTGTATTAATAAATTAATTGCGTAGTCATAATGTTCTTCTATTAACCCTAAACCATCAATTGCACTAATTGCCGAACCTCTTAAAAAGATCTAAGATAAATAAATTTATCAATTTTGCTTAGGTTTACATTTTCATGGATTGAAGAGTTAAAACAATTCCAAAAATTCAACCTCTCAGAAATCTCTCCAAAGTATTTTGGAATAATTAATTTTAGCAATTTTAATCTTTAATTTTGAAGGGTTTGAATTGGATTCTGAGTAGAACTGTTATGAGAAATATTATTTTCCTGGATAGAATTATTGGTTTAAGTTCATGCATTTAAATGTTTGATTAACTTTAAGGTGTGAAATCTTGTTCAGGTTATTTTTTCTTGATATTCTTCGACAATGGCAAATTCCTCCTCTATTTCGTCAATCTTAATGAAACTTTCAATTTGCGAATCAATTAGTTTTACAACATCCATGTCCAAGATGGGATTCGAACCCACGAACTGTTGAACCGAAGGCAAGAGTCAAGATAGAAGATGTACATTATAATTTTACATTTCTTGGGTATATAAGAATGTACAGTATTCAAAGAACAACAACACTAGTTACAAATTTCTGATTACATAAATTAAGATTACAAATATCAATAAGTATATTTACAGCTATATGCAAGATACATGAGCATAATAATGGAAGTACTCCATAGCATAAAAATGGAGTAACTTGCGAGTGCATGATGAGAGTTACTGAATAAGAGATGTAAATTGATGGATAAGTCAAAAATGAATTATTTATATTTAAGAGATAAGTATACATACATTATAAGATTAAACAAATATAAATTGGCAAATAACAAAAATAGTCGCGCCATCTGCAACCTAACTGTGTCCTTAATTAAGTGGGAGTGAGTTGATTATAGGTTTTTATGGTAATTTCGTTGAATTACATTTAAATGTCATGTTGACAAAAAGGTTATATTTACAGGGATAGCATGTTCTAATAGTTAAGAACTGACTGTTGTGGGACTGAGTCTCAATACAGCCTTAGGTCTATGCAGATTATTGATGTCATAAATGTTGTTGTTAGGGATGTATCTAATGGCTTGATTGTTAATCTGGTATAAGTTCTCGTAGAACTTATGAGCAAGATGCTTAAAAAAATTCTTTAATGTTAATAAACCTAAGTTTTTCTAATTTGGGTGTTTCTAAAGTAAAATTCTACATAACAAATGATTCTAAGAATCTTACTTAGCTGAGCTTACAGTCTGTTGATAGAAGTAGTTCAGGCCCCTCCCTATATTTGAGAGGCATAGGTGATCGCTGGCCTAATGTACATTTTATAAATTAGAATTTTATTTCCTAAGGACAATTTGCAGTGCGAGCAAGGGGTATAGGGTGCTAAATTTACTTTTTACTTTAACATTAGTGCTGTTGATGTAGTGTTTCCAAGAAAGTGTTTTGTCTATTATTAAACCAAAATATTTTCCAGTTGTTGCCCACTGAATTTATTGTCCGAGCAGTTTCAATGTTTTGCATTGTTTTGCTTACCTTATATATAAGATAGCTGAGCATTTATAGGTATTTATTTTTATCGTCCATTTCTTTAGCCACTTTTCGATACCATGAATGTGATTAGTAAGGTTTCAGTGGATTATTTCATAATTTGTGCCCTGTAGATAATATTGCTTTGTCATCGGCGAATAATACCAACATAGTGTGATAGTTTTGAGGGATGTCGTTAATGTTTATATTGAAGAGAAAAGGGCCAAGGAGGGACTCCCGCTTCTATTTGTTTCATTGCAGAAAGATTTCCCCGGACACCAACTTGAAATGTCCGGGTTCTTCAAAATACTGGAGTTTGTTCAAGATGAATTTTTTGACATTTATACCTATGGAGGATAAGAGAGATATTGGCCTGTAATTACTGGGAACGGTGCTGATTTTGCCATGTTTTCTAATCGGCACTACCAATGTATTCTACCAAACCTTGGGGAAGTGTCCCGACCTTAGAACATCATTTATGATGTTTGTTATATAACAAATAACAGAGCTGGGGATTTGCCTGAGCACTTTGTAACTAATGTTATCATAACCTGGGCTTTTTCTAGGATTTAAGTTTTGAATAATATCTTTGGCCTCGGAGGCCATTACTGATTCGAAATCAGTGTGATTTTGCAGGCCGGTGTTATTTAAGAAGTTATAAATAACATTACAAACATAATTCTGATGGATCTCTTCACCAATATTATTCAGTTTGAATTCAGTTTTGAGGCTATCAGCTAATAACTCAGATTTTTCAGTCTATTTTTGAGTCCGTGGCGCCATCTCTTAGCACTGGGAAAGGCTGATTAGTAGATTTTGTTTTTCTCAAATTTCTGAAATTGTTGTATGTAGCAATATCTGAAATATTGTTTCCAATTAAAGGTAAATTTCCCAAAATACTTTTTTAAATTTTAAAAATAATACAGTTCCATTGATTATATTTTATCAATCATAATTACTGACTGCATTGCACAGTTAATAAAGTCATGAATTGGAGTCCTAATGAAGTACTGAATTCTTTCTATGTTTTATATATCAAATCCATAGCATATTTAAACTTATGAATTATTTTTAAAGAAATTTCATTGCACAAAATATTTCAGTTCCAAGTGAACACTTTTAACGACAAAAATAATCCACTTTACCGCGAATTATCTAATTTAATATTTATAAAATAATGTATATTTAAAAGTATTCTTTCATATTTAAAAATGTGGGTCTTTATAAGATCACACAGGAATGTTGTTTAAAAATAAAGTTAGTAGATCTAATACATTTCATGGTTTTTAGATTGGTAAAAATTTAAATTTTTAATTTATACAATGACAGTAGATATGGATTGAAAAATAACTGTATAAATGAATTCTTGTAAGCATTTTAAATAAAAACAAACAAAATGCTTTCAAATATGAAAGTTAAATATGAAAGTCTAATATGAAAGTTAAACACTTGTTTGATGGGAAATTTTTATGGAAAACAATACTCAGCTTTGGCATAAAAACAATTTGCCATGACAGTGCAAATTATGTTTAAAAGAAACTATTTTCTTTTGGATGTTATATGTTTTATGTTTTCACTGTATATAATGTAGAATTTAAGATTGTCCTTAAAAAATTCTCATATTCTGTTATGTTAGCTGACAATGTTCTAATGAAAGCACTAGAAGTGTATAAATATTTAAATAGTAAATATATTATTGTGTATTAACTGTCAAATTTAAAAAAATAAGCCTATAAGAAATAGTAATCATCCAAAATACAGATTCAAGTCACTTTAGACTATTCATTTAAAAATGTGACCTCAAAATATAAAGGAAAGGAATAATTGTAAAAATGTATATAAAGAATTGATTTTTATCACTGTAGGCTCTTACTTTTAATTCTGAAGTTTCAAGTAAAATGACGTATTTCTATACTTGATAAAAATTTTAAAATATTGGAAAATGCTTATTCTAATTAATTAAAACAAGTTATTTTTACTAAAACACACTTATACTCATTAATTTATTTTGAGTTGTTTTAAATATATTATTTTTTATTCTCATACATGTGTATTTACAAAATGTCTTATTAAGAATTTTTAATTTGATAAGATGAATAACAAATGGTAAATAAGATTAAATATGTTTTCGTACATTAAAACTATTGCATTAAGATTATTCATTGGGACAGTAGGTGGAATTTTTATGATCTAATATAATGCTTAAAATTGTATTGTCTTCATTTTGTGAAGGCGATCATTTTAGGATGGTGATGATGAAGTTCACAATGAAGGTTTTCTCTCTCTATCAGTCTCTCTCATTTTAGTTACAATATCTTTTAGATTCTCGGTTGGCTTACTAAACAGATTGCCTATTTTACCGGTTTAGTTTTGGATTTTGAGTATTTAAAGTATTTATCATCGCATTTCAACAGCATTTGATGTCGCTGTAGACTTGCTCATGTGTTTAAGACGCAAGAGATTTAGTATACATGACTGTACTCTAACTTTAAGATTTCGCAGAAGAGTAAGAGGGTCGATATTCGTTCTTGGTTATTTTACGAAGAAATTAGAAATCAATGCATTATTATTATTAAGTTTCCATCTAATAATATTTCATCTGCAGGTCTGACTTGATGATCAGAAAGTTCTTCAGTGACATTATCACAGTGATTGCATAATAAGAAAAACGCTAATGGATATATTTTCCTTAAGTGATCAGATACATGTAATAATGGACTTTTGCTTAGAGTTTAAAGCTCTATTTAGAAGGTGATAATCGTTGGTAGTTTAATGTTGAATTTTGAATATATTTTTCTTGTGATGGTCAGTAAATCTTTTTCAATAGTTCTAGTTTTTTACGGACGCTTTACTTTTGCAAACAATTTTTTTATGTTGAAAAAGTTTCATAAAGTTTCCACACTGATGATAGTATCTAAAGACTATTTGAAATCAAAGATTTAACATCAATCAAAATCTCTTAAAGTTAGCTATAAAATCATTTTTTTATCTTAAAGGATATTACAAAAATTTACCAACAAATTGAAGGATTACTAATTAACTTCAATTTATTTTCCTTATTTACTTCATATATCACCCCATTTACTATTTTAGTAAAGATTTGATTGCTCAAAACCCGAAGTTAAACTTATAAAATAGGTTTCGTTAATCACTTAATTTTGTTATATTGTAGGTCTAAAATAATTTAAATGCTCCCGCTATTTTTTTCATATATGTCTTAAGAAAATATTTAACAAAGCAACATTACTCCAAAAGGTAATGGCCAGCTTTTCATTTTTAAAATGCCAGTGAGTAACAAATTAGTATTTCAGATTTGAATGCAGGTTCATAAGTATTCTGTCCAACAAAGTTTCGCAATAAAGGGGATGTCCTTGTGTTCTCCATTCTCTTATAAAAGGGGCGGAAAAAGTAGGAAAACGTTCCCATATGCTACACCAATTAATGTTAAATTTCATCTTAATAATATATTTATAATTTTAAAATATGACTTTTCATTTTTGTTTCTCAGTGATTGTTGAAATTTAATTATTTTTTTATTTAAGTAATTAAATTTTCTTAAGGACGAATGTATTTTGAAGTATGATTTCAACGCTATCAAGTGTTCAGCTGGAAATAAAATTATTCATTTTCTCAATTTTATAGAACAGATAATTTTGATCTGGAACTTTAACAAAATCAACGTCTAATTGATTAATTTTTCCTTAACGTTATTAAAGAATATAAGTATTCATTGCAAAATACTGTCGGTCATCAAAGTATAGAGATACAGGCTTATTTCTGTATTTTGACAACTGTGTACTTTCTCAGAAAACGGTTAACGGTTTAATAAAAAATGCGCATTCAAAATAAAAAGAACACAAAATTTAATCCGCTTAAAATATTGAAATTTTTCGTTATTTTAGTGAATGTAAAAAATTTGCATCTCTTAAAATTTTTATTTAAAAATACGGTTTAATTGCTAGTTAATTTTATTTTATTAATACCAGATAGTTTTTCTATTTTTACTTTCCCTTGAGGAGTAATTTCATCTAGTTAAAATATTTGAGATAAATTTCACACATAATTGAGTTAAATAGAATAGTAAAATCGTGTATATGCAGTAAAATATAATTTATCAGAAAGGCAAATTCCTAAATTCGAATAGTTTCTCGTAATTGCTAAATATTCTGGATTACACTCACAATTCTTTATTTTTAAACAAAATATTATGTTATTTTTACGTTCATAAATATGTAGTTTTATAGTATATGACATCTGTATATATTATATTTTCCTTTTATTACACATATGATTTATATGAAAACTAAAATTCCTGTAAAAGAGGTTAGTTATTTAAAAAGAAATTTACGTGAAACAAAAAAATATGAATAATTATTAATTATGAGTCAGTTTAGTGTATGTCATAGGTTAAATTTTCGTTATTATGGTTTCACGAATTGAAAATATTTTGCGTTCTGTACTGATGTTACCATAAGTAATGATGGATGGTGTCCATGAAAATATTGATTATTCGCATTATATTTATAAGTTGATAAGAGAATAAAATTTAAAAATTTCTATCAAAATTCAACTTTTTAGTTATATTGTGTCCCTAATTAGGAAATACTTTTTCCAAGTAGATATATTTTAAAATTTATTTTAGCATAAGGCCACTACTCAATAGTAGTCTTTATGTAAAAGAAAAATCAGTTATAGTTTGTGAGGATTTATAATTGAAATTATTAGGAGGAATAATATAAATTCCTCTTGAGAGAAATTGATTTATGTTTGGTTTATAAAAAATTTAAATTTAGGTATATTTTATACATTAAAGTAATAAAAAATTTATAAATAATCAGTTAAGATCATTGAAAGAAATGCGGCAAAGACACGTTATTAAAAAAATTGTTACTGAGAAAATAGACTGTAAAAAAATTATCAATCTAATAAAATTGCAATTGATTAACAATTGCAATTTTTAAAAAATAAAGGAAAATCATTCTAAAATAAACTGTTGAATTTCCGTAAAATAAAGCAAGAAATTCATATAAAATTGAATAAAAAATATAAAAAAATCTGTATAATTTCTTTCATTAAGTGATTTTCGATGCTCAGTCACTAAAATTCGCTCTACAACTCATTTACTAAAAAATATAAAAAAATTGTTTTGTCACTTCACGAAGGCTTTTTTTCGCTCCATTTAGAATTTCCAAGAAGACCATAGTAAAGGGATTTCTTAAAATAACTTTTAAAAAAATTTATTTCAACATGTTATTCCCTTAGAACGTAACTTTGATAACAAGTTATCCAAAACTAATTGCTTTTACCATCGCTATACATTTTCCAAAATTCTTCTACTATCAAAAATATGCAGGAATTACTTTATTCAAAGCAACTCCCCGTTTTAACTTATCCCATCTGGTCGGGGGCCGCCCCACAGTGATCAGAGTACGTGAGTTAAAATTCAATATCCCTGACAAGAGATCCCAGTGGCTATTCAGGGATAAAAATTGTTTTTAATACATTTTAACGCAAAATTTGGTTGCGTGTGCCTTGTTAAGCCAAGAGCTATATCCCAGATTGATCAACGTATACACCAATCCGACCAGCACCTCCTCGTTGGTGGCCCCCGGTAACTCCAGTATTTTTTGGAGGCAAACGCTGGCGGAGGGGCTGTATTATTTTTGCTGTCACACCATTTGTATTATAAAGCAGAGAGGGCTTTTGAGTTTATTTAACAGCTTACTTATTAGTTTGATTAATACAATATTGGGTGTGTTGTCCGAGTCTGGACAGCAAAATCATAAC
This sequence comes from Latrodectus hesperus, assembly GCA_037975125.1. Lineage (NCBI taxonomy): Eukaryota > Metazoa > Arthropoda > Arachnida > Araneae > Theridiidae > Latrodectus > Latrodectus hesperus. Next base: position 12,992 of record JAJQOW010001157.1, read on the forward strand.
TTCCATGATGGAAACAAATAAGATAGAAAATCAAAATCAAATCATGGATGAAAAACTCGGCAAAATATTAGATATAGAAAAAGAATTCTAAGCAACAATCACAACGGCAAAGCTAACTATCTCAGCACAAAATAAATTGAGAGATGGAATTTCAGAACTAATGAAAATTGTAAATCAGTTCCTGGAAATTGCATTTCTTAAGGGACAGATTAAGTTGACAAAAAAATATGCAGATATAGTACAGAGTGATGGAACTGGATTGATAGGGGATAAAAGAAGCCCGAAAACAAAGAAGAGAATCCTCTAGAAGGAGACAGGAAAACTTAGTAACAATCTATCCAACGCAAGAAAATATAACTTCAAATCAAACCAAAGAAATAGTGAGAGAATGTATGGACTCTGCTAAATTGGGGATTTAGGTAAATAAAACCCGAAACATACGTAACGGAGGTCTCATTTTAGAGACAGAAACTAAAGAAGACATTGATAAAATACTTGAAGAATATCAGAAAATGGACATAGATAACAAACCAATTAAAATAGACAAAACACTAGCCAAAAAACCTAAGATTATATTATACGAAGTGGATAAAGAAATAACCAATGATAATCTTATTGATAAATTGAAAATGCAAAATGAATTAGATAAAGACATACAATTGGAAATAGTAAATCATTTTAAAGGCAAGTTTGGAAACAATTGGATTATAACTATAGACGGAAAAAATTACAACAAAATTAAAGATAAAAACAGACTTTATCTGGGTTAGACATCTGTACGATTTAGTGAATATCTTAAAATAACACAATGCTACAATTGCTTTAAATTTGGACATATTGCCAGACTATGTAAAAACACTATTAGATGTCATAGATGTGCAAAAGAAGAACATGCTCAAAATAATTGTAGGAATGAAATCAACCTTGGAAATTGTACAGACCACAACATTAAGTATAAAACAAACTACAATACCAACCATGACGCTAAAGACAGAAATTGCCAGATTTAGGAAAAAGAAATAAATAATTTAATATCAAAAATAGATTACGGAATTTAATCCATATAACAATATTTTAAAATGCCTACATATTAATTTGAATCATTGTCATGCGGCAAATATAATGCTCGCACAAGATCTTTTAAACAATGATATAGACTTAGCGTCAGTTAACGATCCATGCACATACAAATGAAAAATAACCGACATACCAAATAAATTCCCCGTTTATGGGTCTACCTCGGCAAAAGCAGCAATTGTAATAGACAAAAATACAACATTACCGCATTAGAAATTCAAGCTGAAATGATAATAGTTAGTATAGAACAAAATGAACATAGGATAATAGTTTCATCAATATATGCTCCTCCTTCCAAGGATATTATAGACACATTAAGATGTCTAGAAGCTATGCTTTTAAAATATTACTCAGATACTTAGGTCATCTTTGGGGACTTCAAAGCGAAATCCTCTGCTTGGAGCCCCAGGAATACTGATCCTCGAGGTCAAACATTATTCGAATTCATCTCTACTTATTCATTAATCATTGAAAACAACCCTAATAGTTTACCTACTTTTAACAGTACCATTGGTACTAGATGGATAGACTTGTTGTTAACCTATAACCTCACTAAAAAAATTATAAATTGGAAAATAGACGATAGATTCATAGCCAGTGATCATAATATCATGCAGTGTATAATAACGAACACTATTATCGCCAAAAAACATACAAATAGATTGAATACTAAAACACTTGATATGTTGAAATTAAGAAGAAAATTAGAAGACTTAGTGAAACATATTAAAATTAAAGACTACAATGATGTAGATACATTAATTAACAAAATAAAAGAAGACATAGAAAATATTTGTTATGACTCTAAAAGAAACAATAAGAAGAAAACTAAAAGTCATTATTGGTGGACTACTGATTTAACTATTGAAAGAAGCAAAGCTAGAGCATTAAGGCGACGGTTTCAAAAAGAACTGAATCAACAAATTAGAAATAAGTATAAAATCGAATATAAAAGGGCCGCAGCAAAATACAGGAAGAACATACTACAAACAAAGAATACAGCATTCAAAGATTAATTGGCAAATATCACAAACGATAATGCATTTGGTAATTATAATAAAAAATTAAAAAATCAGAAGTCAAATAATGAAATTAAAAATATCAGAATAGCAGACGGGTCAATGACTAAGAACTCTAAGGAAACCATAAATGAAATCTTGAAATTCAACTTTCCTTTTATGGGAAATACAATCCAAATACAAGAAAACTATAATGATGAAAATGATCCAGATATTACAGAAATTGAAGTAGAAGACATATTCAAATCAATAAAACGCGGTAAAGCCCCTGGATTCAATAATATTGAAATTGACATCTATTATGAACTCTTCCTTGTTGACAAATCCTGGTTCACCAAAATGCTAAACAAATGCATTATTCAAGGAATATTTCCCAAAATTTGGAAAAAGACGAAAGTGATCCTAATACCGAAAGAAGGCAAAGACCTCTCAGAAAAAGAATCTTATAGACCTATTTGTTTGCTCCCAACATGTGGGAAAATATTAGATAAAATCATACTAAATAGACTAACATATCAATTAGAAAGGAAAAGTATCATAAGTAATAAACAATTTGGTTTCACAAAGAATAAAAGTACAGAAGATGCCATTTACGAAATTATCTCAAAAATAAGAGAAAATAAACAGAACAATCTCTGATACCTGTCTAATAGCACTCGATATCAAAAATGCTTTCAACTCTATAAGATGGATATACACATTGAAAGTACTTAACAAGTTCAATCTAAAGAAAAACATTTACAATTGTTTGAAATCTTTTCTACAAAATAGAAGTTATATTGATTACGAAGGACTACGATATAGGGGTGCCGCAAGGCTCCTCATTGGGTCCTATTCTATGGAACTTAGTTGTCAACGAACTGCTAAATGAGGACTTCAGTCAAAATGTTTACTGTCAGGCCTATACGGATGATATTGTTCTTCTACTTACTGCACAGGTATACTATAAATTTTCCACTATTGCAGTACAACCAATCTCTATAATAGAAAACTGGATAAATAAATATAAATTGAAATTAAGAACCAATAAATGCACTTATACCATATTTACAAAAAGAAAAATATAAGTAGAAGACCTACAATTAAAATACAAAATCAGACCATAAAATATTGCCTCAATATAATCTACCTAGGAGTAGTACTGGACACAAAACTTATCTTGCTGGATCACTTAAGCGCGGTATATGAAAAAGTATACAATTTCACAAATAAATTGATTAGAATAATGAGAGCCACTTGGGGTTTAAAACCCAATATAGTTAAATTGATCTATAAAGTCACCATAGAAAAAATTATACTCTATACTAGTGCTGCATGGTATAAAAATAATGTTAAAATAAATAATAAATTATTACAAATACAAAGGATACCTTTAATAAAATTAACAAAAGCTTGCAGAACAGTATCCACTGAAGCACTTCAAGTTTTGGCAGGATGTCCACCAATAGACATCATAGCACAGTCATATCAAAAGAAATACTTATTATTTAAACAAAACATAGAGATCAAATTAGGAGAGCATGTCTACAGCGAGAATAATGTTAACACCAAGAAATTTGATATCGACCCACCTTGGAAAAGGAAACATATTAAAATCGAAAATACAATAAATATGAATGACTACTATATTTTAACAGATGACTCTAAAATAAATGAAAAAGTAGGTGCAGCATTAGTCGTAGGATACCAAAATCAAATCATATATATACACAAAATAAGAATGAATAATGAAGCCACAGTGTCTATGAAGCGGAGGCGAAAGCAATCTTAGGAGCCCTAAAACATGCAATTAATAATAAATATACCAAATGTCATATACATTCAGATTCCAAATCAGTCTTAGAAGCTATAAAAAAATTTAAAATTACAAATAATACTTTAAATGAAATAATACAGATACTGAAGGAAAATATAGATTGCTTCACACTGCATTGGATTAAAGCTCATACTCATATAGGAATAGAACTCAATAAAGTTGCAGACAAAGAAGCAAAAGAAGCCACAGAACTAGTAGATATCACATTTATAGTTCCATATAGCAAAATACAGATTAAAACAAAAATACAACAATATATACAACAGATTTGGCAAACCAGATGGTCTAATTCAATTAAAACAAGACAACTCTATGAAATCCATCCTAATGTAAGTAGTACAAGAATCATGGCTGATTTATATCTTAATCAGTTCAAAACAGGACACGGCATCTTTGCCAGCTACCAAAACAGATTCTTTAATAAAGATGAGAAGTGTCAATTCGATGGAATTACACAGGACACAAAACATGTAATTTATGATTGCAAAGAATTCGAACATATCAGAGTCCAATTATATCCAAAAAACTACAAAGAGATAACATTAGCAAACCTATTAAAATCTGGAGGTTTCAAAAAAGCAGCTAAAGACATAATACGTATCTTAATTAACTGCAGCTTACAAGAAAACCATTGACTTTCCGATTAATTTAGTTTTATCATAATTTGATATAGGATGATTCCATCCAAAATTTCTTTCATTTTACTTATGTAAAGTTTTTCTAAAGTTATGTTTATTTTATGTATTCATTTCATTTTTCTAAAGACAAGGTATGTCTCATTTTCTATCTGTTAGGACAAATTATGTCTTCTCTAATGTTCTTTCGTTTTTGTATTACTGTTTCAATAAAGTCTAGTGGCACTCTTTCAGTTTTGGATGGGTCTTGTTGGACTGTAGGCTGGTGGTTGTCAAGCTGCCGGTAAGGATTTTAAATATTATATAATTTACACGAATATTCAAAAATACTGGTAAAAAGTAGCACTTTTATTTTTCATATATTTATAAATTTATTTTGGGAGTTGCTAATTTTTAGAGGGACGTTTATTAAAGAAAGAAAAATTATGGGTTCAGTTTACAATATATCATGAATTAGAAATTTTAAACTCAAACTGAGTAAATTTTAATTTTAGTATTTAATTAAATATAAATTATTCCATAAGAGCAAAAAGGAAATATTAAAAACCCCAATGCACGCAATATACAGAAGATAATAAAAAATCCGCGAAACATTTTAAAAGTAGTTACAGATTCCAAGTCATTTATCAGAATATGGAAATTATCGACCAGATTCCTAAGTAATATGCTTATAGATTTTTTTAAATAAGCATTTGTGCATATTTTATTTTTTTTAATTTTTAATTAAAAAAATGAATAAATATGACTTGAGTAAAATACAAGAAAAATAAGGATTTGCAACAGCTATTTTACGACGGAAAACTTTTCTGGTAGAATACAAATAAGTAATGTAAAACTAAAAACTGCTTAAAATTTACTTTCAATATTATTCAGTTTATGCTGATTTTTACGTAGATACCGCTAAAGCAGTTTTCAAAATGTAGAGTTAAATCTTAAAATTATTCTTTTTTATACCATACTGCTATCTTTATAAAAAAGCATATGGAAAAATATTTATTTAATATGCATCATATAAGAAGCCTAGTAAATGAAATTGATAATTAAAAACAAATGTAATAGGAATACATGTTTTCGCATAATATTTTTAATAGTTTCTTTCATATAAAATAACTTTAAAATGTATTTTTTGTATTATGTTCACAATGTTGTATTTATGTAGATATTAAAAAAATAATATGAAACTATTTATAATGTATGCTTCCTTTGCAATGTATAAATTATGATGTATATTAATTTCTTCGCAGGTTTGATAAATTTTTAAAATTCAGACGTATATTATTTAATTAACTAAATTAATTTTAATCAATTTTATGATTTTCTTTCAAGTAATAAAACACGCTTTGATGAAAGATTCAATAAAATGCCGTTCAATCCTACTTAATTATGACATAATTGTTTTAATAAGACAGAAATGTATAATATTGTTTTTCTTAAATTTTTTCACAAATATCTGAATGTAAAATGCTACATAAGTATTAATGTTTTTCTTATGTTCATGGAAGTTGCTAAAGTTGTTCGTCATGACTATTTTAATGAATATTTAAAATTATTAATTAACAAATGTACATTCTAAAGTGTTATTTTTCAATATAAATTTTTTCAATTATAATATGGTTATCCATATATGTTTATATATATAATGTATATTAAGGTGATATTGTTGCTGTAATGGCAGCAACAGAAGAGGTAGCAGCGTGGACGCCGTTGGTGTTGTTGACGAATTTTATACTTCCTGCGAAAATAAAAAAAATAAACATTGAAAATGCGCTTAATCCCAGATCAAACATGAATCAACAAATGAAAGAAGATGTAAAGAATTCTTTGAGTCAGTTAAGTTGTCTTATTTACTCAAATTTTGATAAATTCAAAAATGTACAATCACGTACAGCGTATGAAATGTGTTAATGAAAATACACGAGAAGAAACCATACGCGAATGTAGTGGCGCCATCTACAGACACTTTTCAAAATCAAATGAACGATGGAAAAAAATGTAGTCTCATTATCTGTGCAAATGAACAAGGAACCCTTAAAATTGAAAATAGTAAAAAAAATTATAAAAACGGAAGTCAATCCAAGAAGCAATAAAATTGGCATCAAAAACATAAGAAGTCTTCCAAATGATAAACTGTTGATTGAATGTGTGTCTGATGATGACAGGAAAAAATTTCGTAATGTTCTGGCTAAAAATTGCACCTCTCTTTCTTCAACTCTTGCTTAACGAAAATATCCTGCCATTATTATTAAACACGTTCTTAGCTCACTGCATGATGATGAACTTATCAAGGTCTTATTTGAGAAAAACTTTGATATTTCAGTATCTGAGGAAGAGATTTCAAAGTCTAAAGTTTGTTTTACGCTACAGAAATTTAGGGATTCAAGACATATTATAATTAGTGTTTCACCCAAGGTCCATAAGCAAATTTTAAGATTAGGATCTCTCAAGCTTGACTGGTCTGTGTGTGAATTTGATGATTTTGTTTTTATACACAGCTGTTTCAAATGTTTGGGTCATAATCATAAGGCTGCTGGTAGTAAAAACCACCTTGCTTGTTTTACCTGCTCAGGTAACCATAAAAGATCAGAGTGTTCTAATAGAAATCATCAAGTTTGTGTCAATTGTGCTAGATTTAATAATAAAACTAAAAATCCTTCAAAAAGAGTTAATATTCATCGTAAACCTTATGAAAGTTACCGCCCGAGTGAAATTTACATGAAGAAGCTACCAATCTCTCATATTGATTATGAATAATAGTTATTGTTCTCTTTTGTGTTTTGTCCAATTAAATCTACATAAGTATAAAAATGCTACGCAGCAACTCATTCTTAATATGGAAACTGATAATATCGAAGTTGCAGTGATTCAAGAACCTCACTGTTACAAAGGGAATCTTCCAGGGTTTTCTGGACATCACAAAGTATTCTTTGATTCCCAATCAAATGCTATAAAATCAACGATCATCATTCGCTGGAATAACATTCTACCTTTGTTTATCATAATTACTCTGATCTCCGTTGAAATCACTGTAAATGACTTAGATTTTATTCTGCTTTCTTACTACTTTGAGTCGGGGAGAAATATAGATGCTGATTTACAAAAGATTGATTCTTTCATGTCTAATGTTAATTCTTCTAGACTTATTTCGGGCATGGACTCTAATAGCAAAAGTAATGTTTGGTTTAGTCTTTATTCAGATGCTAGTGGAGATAAACTAAGTGATTTCTTCAGTACCAAACAACTCTTTGTAGTTAATGAGGATTTCGGTCCTACCTTCTGTTTAACTCAAGATTCTAGCTACGTTGATATTACTGTTGTTGGGGAAAGTTTATTGCAAGATGTCATCAATTGGTCTATTCCTGACTACGACTAGCTTTCTCACCATAGGATGATTTATTTTGAAATTGCCTTTTCTGATAGTACTTCGAACTCTTTACACCAAAACAGACCCCAAATCTTTGACTTTAGAAGAGCTAATTGGTTTCTTTTTCAGTCTAAATGTAATGAGACTATCAATAATTGTAGTTTTGAGGATGAACTTTCTACTTGTAATGACTCTATTTGTCTGGAAAGTCTAATTTCTGAGCTTCAAAATGTCATGATTTCTGCCTGAAGGATAGCTATTCCTTTCAAGCAGTATGATAAAAGAAATGTTTCTTGGTGGACATCTGAAATAGCATACATGCGTAAAAAATTAAATGTTGAAGACGTCGCTTTCAAGTAGCCAAAATCCCGAATGTCAAGGAAATTCTTAAAACCAATTACCTCCACGTTAAAGAAGTGTATAAGAACTTAATTAATAACTCAAAATTAAATTCCTGGAAAGACTTTCTTTCTAATGTTACCCCTACAAATGTATGGAAGAAGATTTATAAAGGCATGAAGAGAATGTTTAGTAAAAGTGTCGAGATTGCTGGCATTGAAACCACTTCAGACTACTTCACATTTTCCTTTGAAAAATCTCTCAGTACTATCTCAAATTTTTCATTCCCAGATGACAATCCTTCAAACGATAATTCCTTTCAAAAAATATTCGAGAACAATCTAACAAGGCCTACTCAGTAGAAAATGATGCACCTTTTACAGTCAATGAGGTTAATGCTGTTAATTCACGGTTTGGCCACTGGAAAATCTCCTGGTCTGTATTCCCTTTCCAATGAAATGATTAAATACTTTCACTAATGTTTTCTTTCTGTTCTTCCTGCTGTATTCAATTTATGCCTAAAATTTTCTCTCTTCCCTGCTCTTTGGGAAAATGCTAAAGTTGTCTTAATTCCAAAATATTTTAACTGATAGCGGCCGCACCTTAAGAATATTAGGTGTATTAGCTTATAACCTTGCATTGAAAAATGCCTCGAAAAGCTTCTTAAAAACAGACTAAGATGGCATCTTAACAATCGTAATTATACTAGCAAAGACCAATATGGATTTACACCACAGAAATCTACTCATGATGCACTTCTGCGGCTTAATCACGCTGTAAAGGATGGGGAAAAGAAAAAATTTTGTTCACTATTCTTCACTATTTAAGTGCTGGAAAATCGCCTTCGCAGATGACTTACTCGTAATTGTTCAAAACGTTTCGCGGTTTATGCAGTACTTCTCAAGATATTCTTGATTTTATTCATAATTGGGCTCAACAGTGCAAGATGGAATTCAATCATACGAAGTGCAAAGTAATGATGATTTACAAAAAGGCAAACATTGATGCCACTATCAATCTTCACTACAGAAGAAATTCCACTTCTTTATCCCAAAGACTTTCAAAGAGTGAAACATCAATAAGACAAAGCTACAAGTCATGCTTCGAAAACTACCACTGCATTCCTTGAAAAAATGAAGACTAATACAGGTATTGCATATATAACTTATCAACATATTCCTGCGAATTCCCCTGACGTTTCACCTATGGACTATTGTGCCTTTAGTCTGTTGAAAAGCGCTCTCTCTCAACGCAAACCCAACACGATGGATGGACTCTGGAAAGTAGAAGAGGAGTGGAAAGCAATACCCCTGGAAATTTTACGAAAAGCTCTTATATCATGGAAATCACGATGCAGACTTATACTCCAGAAAAAAGCTATCGGATCGAACATTTAAAAAAATAGTATTTACATTTTAAACATTAATTAAACGGCCCCAAAATCGTTCTAAAAATGTGTTAATACCTTCTGTATTTTCCTTAATGTAGTTTTTCTTATGTTTCGAAATACTGGATTTCTATCCGTAATTTTTAATAACATTTATTTGTAGTTAATTATCAGATTTGTAAATCCCGGGTTTAATAAGTTCTTGAAGTTCCAAACATAATAAGGATCTTTATTTTCCAGTATTATTTAGGCTAATGATTATCACAAAAAAATTAAAAAATTTGTGAAGTAATATAAGCTTCCAGTTATACCCCTTTTTTCAATTTGTTATTTTGATAAGATTTTTAAAAATGTAGAAAATAGTGGAAAATGCATATAAATAAGAATATTAAACTGAAATTAGATCTTGAATTTGTTTGTTATTTAATATGCTTTTCATAAAGTGCATATAAATAGAAATTCTCAATTATTTATTAATGTAAATTAAGAAATTATAAGAGTTTATCATTTTTTGAAATTCCAATGTCCTAAAGAATTTTTTTAACATGTCTGTATATGTATTGTCTGTATATGTATATGTATTTAACATTTGTGAATCCATCGGTTATTGTTTCATGATGGACTTTCAAAGACAGTGGTTGTGTATTCAAGATCTACAAAGGAGGAAATCAATAACATTCATCCCTCCACACCAAAAATTATTAATGCAGAAAGCAACATCCATCTTCTACTATTTTTTAGTGATTACGATCTAATTTGAAGTTTTCCATTCTGAAAAACATCCTTCAGTAAGTTATGGGAAGTCTTAAAGAGCAAATATTTGACACAACGTAGTTGAAACCTAATGACCACAAATGCTGTAATAAATTCGTTCGTAAGAAAAGTCTCATTAATGTGAACTGTAAGAACTTTCTACAAAGGGGAAATTCTGAACAAAAAATCCAGTCGCTGATCGTAACAAATATACGAATAGTACACAGATCAATCTATATCTCGTTCATAAGTCGCCGAGACTGAATTGAGGACCTAACAACAACTATCATCTTAATGATTAAGAAAACTATTAAAATTTCAGGCATATTTTTATTAATATTTATAAACTTTATATATATACATACATAGATACAATGGACACTGATTCCTAAGTTTCACTACTCTGGTATGTATTTGTTCCGTGATATTGATGGTTAATTCATTGATTTTATTGCACATCTTGGCTCCATACTTTATAAATTCTATTCTAATTTCATCCTTTCCAGGAACTTTTTACCTATAAAATAATATGCTTAACCTTTTTAAACTCTGGAACTGGTACTTCACTGCAATCTGCGTCATGTTCATTAAAGTTAGAAACATTTATATTATATTGTCCGATGGAATTAAGTATGAAGCAGTTTTTGCATCTTCCTTTAACACTTGGAAAACCTGAGAGAGAAAGAAAATTAATTTCGCCATCTATCAGTCTACAATTAAAAATACGAGGTTGAAAATAATTTATCAGTATTTTGATTTTCTTATGAAACTTTCTATTTCCCTTTTTTTTTATAATTTGCAATAAGAATCATAGTAAAAATGGAAATAGGAAATTAAGTATTCAAATCTTATTATTTATATGGTAAACAAGAAAGTTCTTGCCGTTTTCACGTTGTCATTTAATGAAGTGTAAATAAGTATGACTTGTCTGAGACATCGGTCAGTTGATAGTAGGAATATCAGTTATAAAAGCAGATCCATCTCACTCATTCGTAACTCGTATCGTCGCGATCGTAACTTGTATCGTAGCGAGGTAATCGCTACTCATACAGTAGCAAAGAAAAATGGACGAGTCAAAGGAGCTCGTTCTGTATTGTTTGCTCTGCGACTTCAAAGTGGGCTTATCAACTGTTGCATCAAGTCCCCGAGTATGTCAAGCTGTTGGGGATAGTGCTGTGAATGAACGTCAGACAAGGCATTGGTTTCACAAATTTAGGTCGGGAGGTTTCTCCTTCTGTTATGAAATCGGTATCTGGTGGACTATTCGTTAAGTGGTTCACTATGAGCTGCTACCAATGAGCGAAATGATTTCTGCAGACTCATAGCAATTGCAATAGGCATTGAAACAAAAGGAGCCAACACTGGTTAAATCCCAAGGGTGTACTGTTCTTCGCTGATAACGTGAGGCCAGAAATCGAAAAATGAAATAAGCAGTCAATTTTTCAACACTGAATGTTATTAATACTATATAACACTGTTAGCTGCATTAAAAATGTACTCTGAATTCCAAAATTCATGCCTTAAAATTTATTCATTTTAATACCATTCCTTAGAGATTACTGATGTGCTGATGTGCTTTACTTTGGCAAACAAAATCTGACAAAATTTGATTTTTAAGAAATTTTCATAAATTAATTAAAAATATAAATTTATTGATGAAACATGCTTTGAAATCTTAAGTTAAAAAAATTCACATACTTATCTTTTTTTTTATCATACTTCTTAAAAATTGTTATATCTCATTTTTTTTTCTAATCGATTCTCTGTATATTGCAGCTCGCATCATACGAACATTCTTCTATCACCTTTATATAAATTTTACATTGAATGTATATTTCAGAAATTTGAGACTGATTTTCATATTAACATATTGGTTTGTACAATATATTGTTTCCTTCGTTTTTCACCATCCATTTGCACCAAAGACTAATTACATAATTATAACTCTTTTTTAGTACATGCTCTATATTAAAATTTTTAAGTTTATCTGCAAACACAAACACTCACTCCAATATGCATATTAATATTCATGTAAGATTAGAGGATATTTTATATACATCTACAAATTTTTATATTATTGATCATAAATTTTAAATATCAAAGTCACAAATATTCTGTACGTATCACTTCAGAATTTTGGAACTTATGTTGAATTCAAAAGAATTTTTACAAATTATTATTTATCATGGATGCACACACACACACACACAATATATATATATATATTAATACATTAAAGTTGTTTCACTCATTACAGTAGAAAACAGTTTGAGATCTGAATTCGCAATTTTGGACTTATAAAAAAAATGCAAAAAGTAGTCAAATTCATCATACAGTAGAGTGAATCCAAGCTATTGAACAAATTACAGAACTTTATTTAACTGTATAATATCGGACTACTCGAATTTTCTAACAAGAAATATAGTATTTATACATTTTATATAAAACACAATATAAAAACTGGTGAGCAAAATAAATGTAATTTTATTTTTAATGAATAATTTAGAAATACTTTCACAAATATTTCTGAAATCATATATATGTATTCCTGAAGGATGCTAAAAGCTTCACCAAGCTGCTGTTATTCAAGACTTTCGGAGATTTTACTAATCGTGCTTATTTGCTATGAACGAAATGTTTGAGTTTAAAAAGAAGTACATTCAATGACGTCAAAAAGTAGGGCGGAACAAATTAAATGTGCAAATCAGAAACAATGGGAACAAATCTTAAAAGTTATAAAATTAAATTCTGCGATTAACTAAAACAAGTTAAAAACATTTGTTACAATTTTCCCTTATTATCAAAACATTTCAATCAGATTAAATTACACTAATATTAAAATTTTTCATACAAATTCTAGTTTAGTTAATGACTTTAATATAGTAAAACATTGTAACATGCATCGCTTAATCAACTCAGTCTAATGTTTTAAGCATAATTGCAGTAAAATTCATTATAATTTTAAAATCATTTATAAGTATATTATAATCAGATGTATCTCTGAAATTAAAACAGAATACCGATTTCGTTAATAGTAATCAGAATGTAGTTTAATGTAACTAAATAATATGTTTTCTTTCGTTTTTTACCCCAGATTTATGTGTTTTTATGACGTTGATACTAACTATAGCTTGACACTTAATTTCTTAACTTTGTGATAGACGATTGTAGCTATTGTTTATTTAATAGAGGAAACCTATTGTATGCAAAGATCTCAGAAACTTAAGGGCTTATGACAGGGAATATCTGAATGAACGGCTGTGCTAATTGAATAGAAAATAGGAAAAGCAATAATTTACATGAAAATTTTAATAAGTTAGAATAAATTTAGAAATAATTTAGAATAAATTTAAATTTAACAGACTGCAAAATTAAAAAAAAAACGTACTCGAGACACTGTAAATATTTAGTAAAAAATAACTTACGAAAAAACTTAAAAAAAACTGAACAATACAAACATTATGAGTCACCGTAACAGCCCAATAAATTGGCTTAGCTTTAGCACCCTAATTTTGTAAACAAATATGAAATAACTTATATTTGACATCATGACACAAAATTTTAAATCATGATAATTTATTAATTGGAAACTCGAACTATAATCTCAATATTTTTTTTAAAATATGTCTACTGTGATTTATAAAAGAAAGTTTTCTATTGTTAATCAGAATTTAAATGAAATCGTTGTATTTAAGAATTTGTTGATATAAAAATAATTTAGGATTTAAATGTTTTTTGTACTTGAAAATATTTTTTAAAACTTTCATAGAAAGGAATCTCAGTGCAATTGATTGCAAAACAAATGTTAAACTATTGCATCATGTTGAATCCACAAAGTGTATGGCAGCGAGAAGCTGCTTTTACTTCACGTTACGATAGGAAGTAGCTAACTTCGGCTGGCGCAGCCTGTTGTTCAGGTACATGGGTCCGAAGAACCCCATCATCATCTGGAGCTTTTGCTGGATAAAAGACTACAGTTGTTACTGTGCTGGCTTATGTTTGGTTTTATAATTAAGTGGGTGGAGATAGATTGAATTTTTTTTTTTTACTTTTAATGAGTAAATTAAAGGAATAAAATAGGAATTTAGGTTTTTAATAAATTTTAAAATTATGACTATGAGAAAGTTAAAGAATTTTAAATTATATTTGTTTTTCTAAAGATAGAAAGTATGAGGTTAGATTAAATAATTTGTAGATAGGAGACGGAATATTCTTTAATTGATTTAAAAGTTCCTTAATCGGAATACCATTAAATATGTTTCTGATTTCATTGATTAATTGAATAAGGTCTGAAAATTCTTTTGAATTCCCTGGAAGAGTGACCGGAGGAGTTCGTTGTTCTATAGAGGGAGGAATCATGCATTGAGAAAGGAGAAGGAGAGAGTAATTCTTGAGAATTAAATTTTCTACCCAAATTACGTTTTTGTTTCTAAATTTCTACTTTAGTTACCCTATTCAGACTGCCCATTTTAGTTTTATAGGCTAAATTTAGCTCTTTTTTAAAAAATTTTCTTAGTTCTATTTCTTTTAAATAATTTCTCTAATTTCTTTGGGTAACTCGTTGTAATTTTCAATGCTTCATCAAATTTCTTGGACTTCATTAAAGGCTTGATTAATTTCTACATTAACGTCCAGGGTTCTATTAATTTTTTAGAGTTTCTAGATTCTTGGAATGATGATATTGGAGTAAAGATTCCAAGAAGTTTGCTTAATGTTGTTTGGTATTGCAGCTTTACTGATGTTGATGGTCGCAATGACCGGATGGTGGTTTGAAATAAGATCATTAAACACGGCACCAAAGAGGCGCGTCTTTCAACTTAGTAAATACTGTGTTGAAAGACGCATTCGTTATGGAAAAGTCTAAGATATATGTCTGGTTGTTGTGCTTGGCAGACAAGATAGTAGGTGGGGTTCATTGGTGAATAGATTTTTAATGATTTGTTATTGAGGATTTCAATGAGTTTATTCCCATTCTGATTGGTTGCTCAGCATCCTAAAGCTCTGTGCTTGCTGTTGAAATCTTCCATTGCCATTGTTTTGAAAGAAGAAAAGAGATTGAAAGGAGAAGATGTGGTTAATATTATTTGTGGTAATTAGCCAGTTAAAAAGTTTATATAGAGCAAAAAATTTAATATTATTTCCCTTTGAAACTACTGCGATCACTTAAACCTCCTCGCATCTATCTTCTTTTTTGCAATTCCATAACGTAGTGAGTATTGTAGCCTTAACATAAACTATAACTCTATCCTCTATAGTGGAAATGATTGGATTGCATGAATAAGCTCTGAAATTTTGGATCATGACTGAATTACTTCTTACGTTAACGTGGGTCTTAGTGACTGGACATACCTTGATTAAATAAAAATTATTTTAATTCTTCAAAATTGTTTAAAAGTCCATTCGCATTTCAGTTTCCTAGCTGAATAAGCTTAATGTTTTTCTAATCACTCGTGATGTTTTTTTTATTAATTTTTCGTATTAAAAAGCTGTCATTGCAGTTACAAATTCGGTTTTCTGAAAATATGACACGAAGAGTTTCAGGCGTTCCAGTAAGCCTTTGGCCTCTTGCATGCTGTTGCTCTTTACTACTTGCGCACAAAATCTATTTTCTTAAATCTCACCTTTTGTAATCTGAATCGATGTGTCTTTTGTTCTAGTTTTAGTGGCCTCCACAAAGGTTTTGCATCCTGTAAAATGAGTCGGGTGATTCTTTGTACATTTGACACATTTGGTTGGCAACTCCTAGCTTCTCTTGCATTCATTAGAGAAATGTCTCTCTCCACACTTGATACATTTAAGAGTGCGTATGTTCGTTCCCCTTATGCAAATGATGGAATTTTTGATACCAATGGCACTGGATGAGTTCACCCCTATTTCTGTACTTTCTATCCAAATTCTAAGTCTTTATATTATTATAATTCTAGGCTTTATTTTTGGCTAAAATGGGTGTTTGGGATATTTTCTGACTTTTGTCTGGTTACCCTGCATTTCTACTACACTTTCTCCACTAGAGTTCAAACTGTTTTTATTCCTTTGCTGTTCTTGGTTTTAATTAGCTTTTCGCAGCCTTCTGAAGTTGTTTTTTCAAAATTTTCTGGTTGTTCTAAAATCAAATACCGACTTTTCATTAGGGATTTCGTAGATAAATGTGCAGCTGGACAGTCCAATAATGCTTGATGGGAAAGTCACTGAATATAGGCAGCCAATTCTTGCAGACTTTCATCAGCTTTTTGATAGCGGGACTTTAACTGTAGTCTGCTATATTCTTTAGTGCACTTTTCTCCAAACCGCAGCTCAAGCGCACTCGATAGGGCTTGGAAATCGTGCCTCTGCTCTTCCGGAAGCATCTCGAGGATGTCGGCCGTGTCTCCTCTTAAAGAAGCCGCCAGGTGAAAAGCTTGGGCTCGGGGATTCCATCCATTAGCTTCTGCTACCATCAAAAACTGGGTCTTGTATACTTGTCAGGAGGATTTCCCATCGAATGTTGAAAGTTTAATCGTGGCTAGGGAAAGCGCAAATGCCACATTGAGTTCTTCATGTTTGTTTGACATTTGCTTCTCCAAGCTTTACATTTTCTTATTATATTGTCTAATGCTTCTTCAACATTTTCTTCTATCTCCAGAACTTTAGTTTCAACTGAAGTTACCTTATCTTCCATTGCATTAATCTTCTCCTGAATGTTGTTGGAGAATTCTTTTTTAACACTTACAATGTCCTTCTTAACTTCCTTTTTAAGCTCCTCCTGTCCAAATTTAATCTCTTTCATCATATCGGTTTTAATCTCTTCTTGACCAACTTTCTCAGCCATCTGCTCAGCTAATTTTCTAGAAGACTTTTCATTAAATCCATATCCATTTTTCTTTTGACACGCTGCATCAACTCTTCGACCCCGATTCTGACACCAGTTGTACCGAGTTTCACGGGTTCATGTCGATTGAGAGTTGAATAATGCAACCACTTTATTTGAAAACAAGACTTTTATTCGTAAATTTTCACTAGATATGAGAAATTCCCGCTGTAACAATCACAATTATACAGCTACAATTCGTCAGATATAACAAGAAAAAGCTTCCAATTACAGGTCTCAAATACCTCAGACAGAGAACATTCACACCATATTAATATTTCTTTTGATTTTTTTAAATGAAATGCTTGATTCCCAAATGCATGAAAAAGTACAAGAAAGGGATTACGTTCTTAAGAGACACTGGAGCAACTCTTGATTTGATTTGTGGAAAATACGTGAAACCTGATATGTTCACGAAGGAAAAGGTTTGGCTAAGAACACCTCTTGATGAAACTTTAGTATGCTTACCTATTGCCGAGGTTGAAATAAATTGTGAATTAGGTCACATTTTGACAAAGGAAGCAGTTCTTCGAGATTCTTTGGATCAAGGAAGATATTTACTGGGGAACAAAACAGCCACTTTATATGAGGAAATTAAAAAGCATGAGGAGGTGAAAATACATATGATAAATGCTATAGAAACTCGAGCTCAAAAAAGACGGAAGGAAAATAGCACGAATAAAGAGATTATTGATTCTGAAATAGAATCTTCTAGGTCTTGCTTCCAAACTAAACAAAATGAGGAATTAGAGCAAAATACGATTTTGCCACCATTAGAAACCGAAGTTGAAGGGATGGATTTGATAAAAGCATCTCCAGAAGAATTTGCTCGGGAACAAAAGGTGTGCGAAGATTTGAAACCTCTCTTTGAGCAAGCTAAACGACAATCTTCAAAAGACAATAAATATATTATAATAAATCAATTGTTGTTTTATAATAAATGGACAATGATGGAACTGTAAGAAGATTATTAGTTGTGCCCAAGAAGTTTCACAACCAACTAAAAGGAATCTGCCCTAAGATAACTGCAGCTCATTTAGGTATAACTAAAACAAAAGATATGCTGTGCAAAACTTTTTACTGGCCTAACTGCTTTAAAGCAATTGAAAATTTTGTTAAATCTTGTGACAAATGTCAACGAGTAGGAATGCCTCAAGATAAGAAAAGGGCTCCTTTGAAACTGGTTCCAGTAATTCCGGAAATATTTACAAGAATTAACGTTGATGCATGTGATCCTTTACATATAACTTCCTGTGGTAACCGGTATATTATAACAGCCATTTGTATGTCATCCAAGTATCCAGATGCCATCCCAGTACCAGATATACGTTCTACTACTGTGATTGATGCTTTTCTTCAGATATTTAGCCGCATGGGTTTTCCTAGGGAGTTGCAAAGTGATCAAGGAATATCTTTCATGAGTGTCCTGACATCAGAATTCTTAGAAAAATTTGGTATTAAAGTTGTGCATAGTTCCGTTCAGTATCCCCAAAGCAATCCTGTTGAGAGATTGCATAGAACCTTAAAGAGAATACTGAAAGTCCTTTGCTTAGAAAAAGGTACAGATTGGGAGAAGATTTTACCTCAGGCACTTTTTGCTCTTAGAACTTGCATTCATGATAGCACTGGATATTCTCCTGCAGAATTAGTCCATGGTCGGAACTTAAGAACACCCGTAACACTATTATATGAAAATCTAACTGGTAAAACCATTGAAGAAGATAGTGTGATTGCTTACGTTTTTAATCTTTTAAATAGAATGAAAAGATGCCAAGAATTAGCTGTGCAAAATATGACAGAGGCTAAAGAAAAACAGAAACTTTGGTATGACCGTAAGGCTACGAAAAGAGAATTTAAAGAAAATGATCTTGTGATAGTTGTTGCACCTTCTAAATCAAACAATTTTCTGTTCTTTGGATAGGTCCAGGAAAAGTAGTAAAACGACTATCGGAAACAAATTACGTAATACAATTTCCTGATAAGGAAAAATTACATGTATACCATGTAAATATGTTAAAACCTTATTTTCAGCGTCCAGAAGATGTTAATTTAATTTTTACCTCTAATTCTGATAATGAAGATATTGATTCTGAGAAAGAAGATATCCCAAGTTTTGAAATTAATTCATCTACCCTTTTAGAGTTTCTGAAAGCTGTTTTAAGGAAAAGTTAGAGGATGAGCAGAAGAAGCAATTGAGTAGACTTTTGATTCAATTTATTGATATTTTTCAAATGAACCGGGTTGTACAGAACTGGCTGAACTGGACATCGAGTTAGAATCTAATAAACCTATTATAGCTAAACCATATTGAATGTCCCCACGACAAACAGAAATTCTGAAATCGGAAGTAGACAAGATGTTGAAATTGAAGGTGGTGGAACCAGGTGAATCCGATTACACATCACCTTTAATATTAGTTGAAGCTCCTGGAAAAGAACCTCGTCCGTGCATTGATTATCGCAGGTTAAATGAGGTTACCAGAACGCAATATTATCCATTACCAAATATTGAAGAGCGTGTTGAATCCGTTTCGAAAGCGAAGTTCATATCTTTATTAGACTTAATACGAGGTTATTGGCAGATACCTTTGAGTCCTAAGGCTCAAAGATATGCTGCATTTACGACGACATTTGGTGTTTATAAACCTTTGCGAATGGCATTCGGTTTGAAGAATGCTCCTTACTATTTCAGTAATTAATGGCTGATTTATTAAAAAATTGCGAACATTTTGCTGTGCCTTATTTAGATGACATAGCTATATATTCACTTACCTGATCTGATCACATCCAACATCTTAAATGTGTTCTGGAGAAGATTCGATTTGCGAAATTGACTGTAAAACCCCTTAAGTGCAAATTCGCTCAACTTCGTGTTAAATATTTGGGACACTTTGTAGGACAAGGTCAAAGAACACCAGGTGATATTAAAGTGAAAGCCATTACCGATTTCGAACGTCCCTCAAACAAAATCGAAGTATGGGCTTTCCTAGGTCTTGTTGGGTACTATCGCAAGTATATACCAGAATTTTCGGTAGTTGCTGCGCCTTTATCCGACCTGTTAAAAGGGAAGTCCAAGAAAGGAACTGTAATATGGAATAATAACTGCGAAAGGGCATTCATAGAATTAAAGAACACTTTAATAAAGAAGACTGTACTTTACAATCCAGACTTTCAAAAACAATTTATTATTCAATGTGATGCCTCAAACTTAGGAATAGGTGTAGTTTTATCTCAGAGAGATCAAAATGAAAATGAGCACCCTATCCTATTTCTGAGTAAAAAAATTTCAAAATCTGATAAAAATTATAGCACTATAGAAAAGGAATGTGCAGCAATAATTTTTGCTGTTACTAAATTAAAATATTATTTAGATGGTCAGTATAAATTTACTATCGAAACTGATCATAACCCTTTAGTTTGGTTAAAACATCATACAGGATCTAATCCCAGACTTTTAAGGTGGGCTTTGGTGCTTCAAAGCCTAAATTTTGATATTGTTCACAGAAAAGGCAAATTACATCAGAATGCCGATAGTCTCAGTAGAATGCTGAATAACCAAACTTAATTATTTTCTTTTTTCTCAGATATTAAATTAAAATGTTTTTTTTAATACAAACTTCCATTGTTGTTACATGTGCACATAATAAAACAAATGTTTTTTATAATAAAAATGTGTCTATTTTTAAATTTAGTTAGTGTTGAAGATTCTGTTGTGTTAGATAATTATTTTGTGCTATTGTGATATATTTCTATTTTATATTTAATATTATATAATTCCATATAATTTTGTGTTTCAGCCAGAGTCCGATTGATCAGGGCTATCTGTAATATTAAATTTTGCTCTTTGTTGTTTGTGTGTGTGTTTTTTTTTTTTCTTTTTAATTTGCAAGTTGATTTCCTTAGAATGAGAAGGAAAAAAAAACTCCGGGGAAGGAAGGAATAATTTAGTCTGTAATGTCTCGCCATCGGCACTTCCGATTTTAAGATCTTATGTTTTTTTTTTTTTTTTTTTTTTTTTTCTGAGACTCTCGTTGTACGCGAAGGAGGCGAGAGAGATTGTCGCGAACCCATACATGACTCCTTGTAAATTTTGTTCTTTTTTTAATTAAATGTGTATGTTTCAAAATTGGAGTCATTTGTTTGTTTCATAACAACGTGAAAGAAATCCAAATATGTTTTTAGATTATTGTTTTACGATTCTCTTTGGTTTAAAATATCCATGACATCAGATAACATTTCATCCCCTTCACATCATATTGTAAATCTGACTTGTCCACGAATTTGTTGGCTTCCTTCCAATTACATTCTTCGAGTGGCAGCAAACAAGGCGGAGTTCACCACCGAATGTCGGAGAATAGTGTCGAAGTTCATTCTGTTAATAAATGATTTCTTAGATAAGGAGCAAAACATCGGTTTCAGAAGTCGTCTTCCATGGATTCAAGCCATGCAACATTTTTTCTCTGTTAAGTGAAGTAAATATATGTTTGAAAATACAACTAATAAATATGTTTAAGATTAGAAAAAAATATTACTGTGACAAAGTTGGCTGAATATATCTACAAATCTTTATCAATTTAATGATTATAGGAGAAAATAATATCTACCGACACAGTATATTAATTATTCATCACCATTAGCAGCAACGGAGGAAATATTTGTACGCCTATTTTTAAATTAAGTATATCATTAACATGTAAATCCGATTATGCCATTTGTAACCAATGTCAAGGAAAGCAAATTAAACATGAATGAAAAAGATATCCTCATAGATATATTTTGCGTTTTCATCCAATCATCATTGTCGAGATCTCATTTATGACATTCTTTGTTAAAAAATGAGATCTTTTAAAGGAAATATACATCAACTGAGAGAGAAAAAACTGAAAATTCTATTATTGAATTTTAAACAACATATTTGGGAATAAGATATTTTTATCCGTTACAGCAATTAAAATTTAACATCTCTGTCAGCTAAAAATACACACATTTCTGTGTATTGCTGCGTTTGATATTCGTGTGAAAACACCACATATGGATGATCAATAAAAGAAATAAATAATCAAAGTAAAATGTGCAATGCATAAGCTTTGTATTTTTAATTACTATATATGTGTGTGTGTGTGTGTGTGTGTGTGTGTGTGTGTGTGTGTGTGTGTGTGTGTGTGTGTGTGTGTGTGTGTGTGTGTGTGTGTGTGTGTGTGTGTGTGTGTGTGTGTGTGTGTGTGTGTGTGTGTGTGTGTGTGTGTGTGTGTGTGTGTGTAACAGATCCATAATAACTATACTGACGATAGATGACGTTACTGGCCAATACAAAATATTCTATATACAATAGAATTAGAAGAGAGAGTAGAGGACTGTGAGGAATGGAAGCCGAACCATCCGGTTCGTAAATATTTCCGTGTTTATAGTGTGCAGATACTATGTAACCTTATTATTAACCAAATGTTTTCTTTGTAACTATTAAATTTTTTTTTATCATGTGTAATGTCGTAATAAATATAATATTTTTTCTGCGTAATTTTAACTCCATTTTCTTACGTCCCCTACGAAATGGCGCTCCAACTAGTGGCCCTTCCCACTGTTTTCTATTTAATTAGTTTTGAGTTTTAGCTATATTAATTTGTTAGTTATAATTTCACATCGGAATTTCCCTGATTAATTGTTCATCCGGAATGCATTCCATTTTGTGAATTTTCCAGAGCCGTTCTTTTTCACTAGAAACGGAACAGATGTATTTCATATCGGAATTTCACCGAGCTATACTTTTCATCCAGAAAACAGGTAAATTTATTTTGTTCTAACAAATTTCATCATCATCTTTATAATATGTGCATGTTGTAATAAAAGCTTGTTTTGTATTAAAACTAATCCAAATAACATAACTTTTGTTTTATAGTATTAGTTAAACAGAAGTTATAAAACTTCTGTTTTGATTAAATTTTGTTCAGACGTGTCCATGAATGTTATAAGTTTCGTCTACTAATACTGCATATATTTGATATATATTTTCTGCACGTCAATTTGCATCTATAGTGAAGTTTAATCTTTTGAAATGTATAATGTGTTCAGTAAAATTCTTGAATTTAAACTGTCTATATTATAAAACAGAAGTGACTCAAAACGCTGTTCTATATTGTTCTAAAGGGATAAAATCGAAAGAAATCGATTGATTTTTTTTATTGTTTTAAATTAGAATAAGCTTTTGATATTGCCTATTTAAATTAAAAACTGATTATCTTTGTTAATTTTCATTGAAAGAATTCAGTTAGAATAATTTCTTTGCATAAAAAGAGTCAATATTCTGTCTAGACAAAAGTATGGAAGTCGAAGTAATGGCTCCATGAATGTTGGTTTTGATAAAAATAAGTAAATATTTCATTTGTTTATTTTTAAATCACAGTGTTTTATATTCGAAAGAAAATTAAAAAATTTTTATCTATAAGGAATCTATTAAGTTTTAAACCGAAAACAAATTAAAATATAAGAATAATATTTCTGTTGTGTTCTATTCTATTTCTGTTCTATTTTGCTTTTACTCTTGATATCTTAAAATTTTTTATTTCTTTTGAAAGAAAATAATACTTTGTAGAATTTTGTATTTTATGACATAAGCTTAAATAAGATATTATAAATAAATGTTTTGTATTTATCTGTTTATTTTGAATATTTTCTGTGAGTACATTATAATTTAAAATTTTTATAAAATATGGTTTTATTAAATAAAACATAAGAACATAAAATATTTTTACATTGAAAATAATTTGCTTATAAGTTAGTAATTATTAAACTTATGATGTGAAATTGTTTATCAAGTGAAATGCAGAAATTAATTTTTGAATTTATTTAAAAATTGTAAAAAATAAAATTGTCATTATTCTTAGAAATAATTATGTTTTCACTCAGAACAAATTGTGTATTATTTGTTTAATTATTATGGAAGTAATTTATTAATTGAATAGTAACTGAAGTTGTTAGAAGATATTGCTTATTATTCATATTTCTTCCTTTCTTTTTTTTAAAAAAATAATAATTTTAGATATTATCATAACTTTTGGTTTGTAATTTAATTTTAATTATAATTTCAACATATCTTTACTAGTTTTCTGTATTGTTTCTAGTCTTAGAATGTGATAAATGTGGAAAATATTTTCAAATTATATTATTGTTGAAAAGTAATTAAAAAACATGTGTTTGATTAAATTAACAATTAGTATTTAATTAATGTTGCTTAACAAGTGTTTAACAAAACTTGTTTAATTGATTAACTTAATTTAAATAATAAGTTATAAAATTAGAACTCTTGAGATCAAGGATGGCTTTCCTTTACCGTGCCCGAAAAGAAGATTTAAGGACCTTAGCCGACGAGCTTGGTTTGGTAGTGGGAGATAATTTAAAAATAGTCCAATTAACAGATCTCATTAGCAAAGCTCCTAATTATGATGAAACTGTGGTCAAATGTATGCTTCAAGCAATCACTGAAGAGCGAGTTGCGAAAGAAACCGCAGCTTTAAGAGAATCCGAAATAGCTGATGCGAAGGAAAAATTTGAGAAAGAGCAAAAATATGAACTGGAGAAACTCCAGCTTCAAATTGAATCTCAGTGTTTGGCGAGCATTGATCCTCTATCGTCAACTGGTCCCTCGGTAGCACACCAGAAGCTGGATTTTAGTAATTTCAGCACTCTTTTGCCAAAATTCGATCCGAAAGAAGAAGAATTAGGTACATTATTCACAGTTTTCGAAAGACAAGTTAAATTTATGGAATTACCTGAATCTTCATGGATTCCTTACTTAATAGGCACCCTGCCATCTGACATTGCAGCTCTCATAGTTCGAGAATCTGAAGAAACACAAGATTATGAGAAAGTAAAGGAACTACTTCTGAAAAGATTTAAATTGTCTGGAGATCGATTCAGACAACTTTTCGCTCAACACAAAAAAGACCCAGAGAAAACATGGAGAGACTTCTTCTTTGATCTGTCTAGCTATTTTGATGGCTGGCTTGAAGAACTTAAGGTTCAGGATTTTGAAAAGTTAAAACAACTTATTTTTGCAGACCAAATCAAGAAGAAAGTTCCCCTGATGTTAAAGAACATTTTATCGATATTTGGTCTGAATTTATTTCTCCGGTTGATCTCGTTGAGAAGCTAGATGCTTACGAAAGCGTCCGGTGTGGTGTAAAGAAATCTCTCCTTCCAATACATCAAAAGAAGCAGTTTCTCCTTAAACACTTTACCCAAGAAAAAAAACCTCGATGTGAAAGAAATAAGAATCTTAAGAAAGAGTCAAGCGAAGTTGCCTGTTATGGACGTGGCAGTCCAGGAGTTATTAAACCAAACTGTCCTTCCTGTAAAGGAAAGAGAAAGAAAACTTCTGGTACTTTTAGTAGTGTTATTCTCCAATCGGCTTCTAGTGCACCCGCAAAGTTAGCAACGTTAAGAGTAACTATCAATGGAGACCTGTTCTTAAGCATTGTGATCCGAGTAAACCTTACATCTTGCGCACAGATGCTAGTGGGTATGCCTTAGGTGCTGTCCTCCTCCAAGGAGAATCCCTGGAAGATCAACATCCCATTGAATATGCAAGCCGACTACTAATCAGTGCTGAGCGAAACTACACAACTACAGAGCGTGAAGCCCTTGCAGTTATTTGGGCTTTAGGAAAATTCAGATGTTATATTGAGGGACAAGAAGTCACAGTTGCCACACACCATCAGGCGTTACGCTGGATCATGTCTTTAAAGTCCCCGTCAGGACGACTTGCTCGTTGGGCTCTTCAACTCCAAGAGTTCAACCTCCGTATCGAGTACGTTCCTGGTAAAAGCAACGTGGTAGCTGACATGTTATCTCGCCCACCCTGTTACCAAGGAGATGACCCATGCGAGATATGTTCTGCGACTGTTAACCAACCCACTGTTGTTTCAGTAGATTTTCCTACCAAAAGTCCTAAAGAAATCAGAGACAGCCAACTTCAAGATGAAAATCTAAAGAAAATAATAAATACCTTGGAAGCAGTCGACTTGACTGAGGAATACAGAAACTGGACGGAAAAAGGGTTTTTGATGAACAGAGGTGTCCTATACAAATATGCACCTGATTCAGGGTCTGATGAGGCTCAGATTGTCATTCCAAAAGATGCAAGAGAGCAGATTCTTAAAATTCATCACGATGATCCCAGCGCAGGTCATTGCGATGCTGAAGGCACTTTTGATAGAATTTCTAGAAGGTACTATTGGACTGGCATGCGAAAATACATCACTAACTATGTAAAAGATTGTATAGAATGTATGCGATACAAGCCCTCCAACCAAAAACCTGCTGGTCTGCTGCAGACTCCAGTACCATCCCAAAGGTTTGAGACGTTATCCATTGATTTGTTCGGCCCTCTTTCAGTTAGTCATGGGAAAAAATGGATATTTATACTAGAAGATGTTACTACGAAGTGGATTGAGCTATTTGCCTTAGAAAATGCAACAGCTAAAGAGTGTGCTGTCACTCTTGTAGAAGAAATCTTCATGAGATATGGAATACCACGCAGGATTATTAGCGATAATGGACCACAATTTGTTTCTGCTGTGATGCAGCAACTATATTATCTCATGAAAATTCATCAATCCTTAACCCCAGTTTACCACCCTCAAGCGAATCCAGTTGAAAGGAAGAACCGTGATTTGAAACCTCGTCTTGCCATATTAGTCAAAAATCGACTTGATAGCTGGTCCGAGAAACTCCCTGCAATTCGATTCGCACTGAACACTTCAAAGTGCAGTTCAACTGGAAAAACTGCAGCTTTTCTCAATTTTGGACGAGAGCTCCGCACAATTGATGATGTTACCAATGACTTTCGTGGTATCATCGAAAACGATAACTTCGTCGTTGAAATGACCCCGTATCTAAAAAGGCTTGAAAGATTTACATCTGAAGCCAAAGAGATCTTTATTGAACAACAAAATCAGAGAAGGAGACCAGCTCCTACATATAAATCAGGAGATTTGGTTTTGGATAGCAAACCAAATTTAAGTAATAAAAGTGCTGGTGTTGCTGCAAAATTTTTGCCTCGTCGCGATGGACCATTTATCATCGTTACTCAAAAATCTCCTGTATCATATTCTGTGACAAACACAGATTCTCAAAATATACCAATAGGAGTATACCACACTTCGGCATTAACTCCTTTTCAAGGAAAGAAAACTTCCCCGATCAAAGCTTTGCGCAGAAGAGGTAGGCCAACAAAAATTAACTGTCCTAAAACTCCCACTCCTGCCATAGCTCATGCTCAAGAACAAAACCATTCCAGGAAAACTCCTGCTGACCCCTGGTCAGGACGTCTTCGGGGTCAGAGGGGGAGGTTGTAACAGATCCATAATAACTATACTGACGATAGATGACGTTACTGGCCAATACAAAATATTCTATATACAATAGAATTAGAAGAGAGAGTAGAGGACTGTGAGGAATGGAAGCCGAACCATCCGGTTCGTAAATATTTCCGTGTTTATAGTGTGCAGATACTATGTAACCTTATTATTAACCAAATGTTTTCTTTGTAACTATTAAATTTTTTTT
The DNA here is from genome assembly GCA_037975125.1 of Latrodectus hesperus. NCBI lineage: Eukaryota > Metazoa > Arthropoda > Arachnida > Araneae > Theridiidae > Latrodectus > Latrodectus hesperus. Next base: position 40,788 of record JAJQOW010001157.1, read on the forward strand.
ATCATGTGTAATGTCGTAATAAATATAATATTTTTTCTGCGTAATTTTAACTCCATTTTCTTACGTCCCCTACGAAATGGCGCTCCAACTAGTGGCCCTTCCCACTGTTTTCTATTTAATTAGTTTTGAGTTTTAGCTATATTAATTTGTTAGTTATAATTTCACATCGGAATTTCCCTGATTAATTGTTCATCCGGAATGCATTCCATTTTGTGAATTTTCCAGAGCCGTTCTTTTTCACTAGAAACGGAACAGATGTATTTCATATCGGAATTTCACCGAGCTATACTTTTCATCCAGAAAACAGGTAAATTTATTTTGTTCTAACAAATTTCATCATCATCTTTATAATATGTGCATGTTGTAATAAAAGCTTGTTTTGTATTAAAACTAATCCAAATAACATAACTTTTGTTTTATAGTATTAGTTAAACAGAAGTTATAAAACTTCTGTTTTGATTAAATTTTGTTCAGACGTGTCCATGAATGTTATAAGTTTCGTCTACTAATACTGCATATATTTGATATATATTTTCTGCACGTCAATTTGCATCTATAGTGAAGTTTAATCTTTTGAAATGTATAATGTGTTCAGTAAAATTCTTGAATTTAAACTGTCTATATTATAAAACAGAAGTGACTCAAAACGCTGTTCTATATTGTTCTAAAGGGATAAAATCGAAAGAAATCGATTGATTTTTTTTATTGTTTTAAATTAGAATAAGCTTTTGATATTGCCTATTTAAATTAAAAACTGATTATCTTTGTTAATTTTCATTGAAAGAATTCAGTTAGAATAATTTCTTTGCATAAAAAGAGTCAATATTCTGTCTAGACAAAAGTATGGAAGTCGAAGTAATGGCTCCATGAATGTTGGTTTTGATAAAAATAAGTAAATATTTCATTTGTTTATTTTTAAATCACAGTGTTTTATATTCGAAAGAAAATTAAAAAATTTTTATCTATAAGGAATCTATTAAGTTTTAAACCGAAAACAAATTAAAATATAAGAATAATATTTCTGTTGTGTTCTATTCTATTTCTGTTCTATTTTGCTTTTACTCTTGATATCTTAAAATTTTTTATTTCTTTTGAAAGAAAATAATACTTTGTAGAATTTTGTATTTTATGACATAAGCTTAAATAAGATATTATAAATAAATGTTTTGTATTTATCTGTTTATTTTGAATATTTTCTGTGAGTACATTATAATTTAAAATTTTTATAAAATATGGTTTTATTAAATAAAACATAAGAACATAAAATATTTTTACATTGAAAATAATTTGCTTATAAGTTAGTAATTATTAAACTTATGATGTGAAATTGTTTATCAAGTGAAATGCAGAAATTAATTTTTGAATTTATTTAAAAATTGTAAAAAATAAAATTGTCATTATTCTTAGAAATAATTATGTTTTCACTCAGAACAAATTGTGTATTATTTGTTTAATTATTATGGAAGTAATTTATTAATTGAATAGTAACTGAAGTTGTTAGAAGATATTGCTTATTATTCATATTTCTTCCTTTCTTTTTTTTAAAAAAAATAATAATTTTAGATATTATCATAACTTTTGGTTTGTAATTTAATTTTAATTATAATTTCAACATATCTTTACTAGTTTTCTGTATTGTTTCTAGTCTTAGAATGTGATAAATGTGGAAAATATTTTCAAATTATATTATTGTTGAAAAGTAATTAAAAAACATGTGTTTGATTAAATTAACAATTAGTATTTAATTAATGTTGCTTAACAAGTGTTTAACAAAACTTGTTTAATTGATTAACTTAATTTAAATAATAAGTTATAAAATTAGAACTCTTGAGATCAAGGATGGCTTTCCTTTACCGTGCCCGAAAAGAAGATTTAAGGACCTTAGCCGACGAGCTTGGTTTGGTAGTGGGAGATAATTTAAAAATAGTCCAATTAACAGATCTCATTAGCAAAGCTCCTAATTATGATGAAACTGTGGTCAAATGTATGCTTCAAGCAATCACTGAAGAGCGAGTTGCGAAAGAAACCGCAGCTTTAAGAGAATCCGAAATAGCTGATGCGAAGGAAAAATTTGAGAAAGAGCAAAAATATGAACTGGAGAAACTCCAGCTTCAAATTGAATCTCAGTGTTTGGCGAGCATTGATCCTCTATCGTCAACTGGTCCCTCGGTAGCACACCAGAAGCTGGATTTTAGTAATTTCAGCACTCTTTTGCCAAAATTCGATCCGAAAGAAGAAGAATTAGGTACATTATTCACAGTTTTCGAAAGACAAGTTAAATTTATGGAATTACCTGAATCTTCATGGATTCCTTACTTAATAGGCACCCTGCCATCTGACATTGCAGCTCTCATAGTTCGAGAATCTGAAGAAACACAAGATTATGAGAAAGTAAAGGAACTACTTCTGAAAAGATTTAAATTGTCTGGAGATCGATTCAGACAACTTTTCGCTCAACACAAAAAAGACCCAGAGAAAACATGGAGAGACTTCTTCTTTGATCTGTCTAGCTATTTTGATGGCTGGCTTGAAGAACTTAAGGTTCAGGATTTTGAAAAGTTAAAACAACTTATTTTTGCAGACCAAATCAAGAAGAAAGTTCCCCTGATGTTAAAGAACATTTTATCGATATTTGGTCTGAATTTATTTCTCCGGTTGATCTCGTTGAGAAGCTAGATGCTTACGAAAGCGTCCGGTGTGGTGTAAAGAAATCTCTCCTTCCAATACATCAAAAGAAGCAGTTTCTCCTTAAACACTTTACCCAAGAAAAAAACCTCGATGTGAAAGAAATAAGAATCTTAAGAAAGAGTCAAGCGAAGTTGCCTGTTATGGACGTGGCAGTCCAGGAGTTATTAAACCAAACTGTCCTTCCTGTAAAGGAAAGAGAAAGAAAACTTCTGGTACTTTTAGTAGTGTTATTCTCCAATCGGCTTCTAGTGCACCCGCAAAGTTAGCAACGTTAAGAGTAACTATCAATGGAGACCTGTTCTTAAGCATTGTGATCCGAGTAAACCTTACATCTTGCGCACAGATGCTAGTGGGTATGCCTTAGGTGCTGTCCTCCTCCAAGGAGAATCCCTGGAAGATCAACATCCCATTGAATATGCAAGCCGACTACTAATCAGTGCTGAGCGAAACTACACAACTACAGAGCGTGAAGCCCTTGCAGTTATTTGGGCTTTAGGAAAATTCAGATGTTATATTGAGGGACAAGAAGTCACAGTTGCCACACACCATCAGGCGTTACGCTGGATCATGTCTTTAAAGTCCCCGTCAGGACGACTTGCTCGTTGGGCTCTTCAACTCCAAGAGTTCAACCTCCGTATCGAGTACGTTCCTGGTAAAAGCAACGTGGTAGCTGACATGTTATCTCGCCCACCCTGTTACCAAGGAGATGACCCATGCGAGATATGTTCTGCGACTGTTAACCAACCCACTGTTGTTTCAGTAGATTTTCCTACCAAAAGTCCTAAAGAAATCAGAGACAGCCAACTTCAAGATGAAAATCTAAAGAAAATAATAAATACCTTGGAAGCAGTCGACTTGACTGAGGAATACAGAAACTGGACGGAAAAAGGGTTTTTGATGAACAGAGGTGTCCTATACAAATATGCACCTGATTCAGGGTCTGATGAGGCTCAGATTGTCATTCCAAAAGATGCAAGAGAGCAGATTCTTAAAATTCATCACGATGATCCCAGCGCAGGTCATTGCGATGCTGAAGGCACTTTTGATAGAATTTCTAGAAGGTACTATTGGACTGGCATGCGAAAATACATCACTAACTATGTAAAAGATTGTATAGAATGTATGCGATACAAGCCCTCCAACCAAAAACCTGCTGGTCTGCTGCAGACTCCAGTACCATCCCAAAGGTTTGAGACGTTATCCATTGATTTGTTCGGCCCTCTTTCAGTTAGTCATGGGAAAAAATGGATATTTATACTAGAAGATGTTACTACGAAGTGGATTGAGCTATTTGCCTTAGAAAATGCAACAGCTAAAGAGTGTGCTGTCACTCTTGTAGAAGAAATCTTCATGAGATATGGAATACCACGCAGGATTATTAGCGATAATGGACCACAATTTGTTTCTGCTGTGATGCAGCAACTATATTATCTCATGAAAATTCATCAATCCTTAACCCCAGTTTACCACCCTCAAGCGAATCCAGTTGAAAGGAAGAACCGTGATTTGAAACCTCGTCTTGCCATATTAGTCAAAAATCGACTTGATAGCTGGTCCGAGAAACTCCCTGCAATTCGATTCGCACTGAACACTTCAAAGTGCAGTTCAACTGGAAAAACTGCAGCTTTTCTCAATTTTGGACGAGAGCTCCGCACAATTGATGATGTTACCAATGACTTTCGTGGTATCATCGAAAACGATAACTTCGTCGTTGAAATGACCCCGTATCTAAAAAGGCTTGAAAGATTTACATCTGAAGCCAAAGAGATCTTTATTGAACAACAAAATCAGAGAAGGAGACCAGCTCCTACATATAAATCAGGAGATTTGGTTTTGGATAGCAAACCAAATTTAAGTAATAAAAGTGCTGGTGTTGCTGCAAAATTTTTGCCTCGTCGCGATGGACCATTTATCATCGTTACTCAAAAATCTCCTGTATCATATTCTGTGACAAACACAGATTCTCAAAATATACCAATAGGAGTATACCACACTTCGGCATTAACTCCTTTTCAAGGAAAGAAAACTTCCCCGATCAAAGCTTTGCGCAGAAGAGGTAGGCCAACAAAAATTAACTGTCCTAAAACTCCCACTCCTGCCATAGCTCATGCTCAAGAACAAAACCATTCCAGGAAAACTCCTGCTGACCCCTGGTCAGGACGTCTTCGGGGTCAGAGGGGGAGGTTGTAACAGATCCATAATAACTATACTGACGATAGATGACGTTACTGGCCAATACAAAATATTCTATATACAATAGAATTAGAAGAGAGAGTAGAGGACTGTGAGGAATGGAAGCCGAACCATCCGGTTCGTAAATATTTCCGTGTTTATAGTGTGCAGATACTATGTAACCTTATTATTAACCAAATGTTTTCTTTGTAACTATTAAATTTTTTTTTATCATGTGTAATGTCGTAATAAATATAATATTTTTTCTGCGTAATTTTAACTCCATTTTCTTACGTCCCCTACGAAATGGCGCTCCAACTAGTGGCCCTTCCCACTGTTTTCTATTTAATTAGTTTTGAGTTTTAGCTATATTAATTTGTTAGTTATAATTTCACATCGGAATTTCCCTGATTAATTGTTCATCCGGAATGCATTCCATTTTGTGAATTTTCCAGAGCCGTTCTTTTTCACTAGAAACGGAACAGATGTATTTCATATCGGAATTTCACCGAGCTATACTTTTCATCCAGAAAACAGGTAAATTTATTTTGTTCTAACAAATTTCATCATCATCTTTATAATATGTGCATGTTGTAATAAAAGCTTGTTTTGTATTAAAACTAATCCAAATAACATAACTTTTGTTTTATAGTATTAGTTAAACAGAAGTTATAAAACTTCTGTTTTGATTAAATTTTGTTCAGACGTGTCCATGAATGTTATAAGTTTCGTCTACTAATACTGCATATATTTGATATATATTTTCTGCACGTCAATTTGCATCTATAGTGAAGTTTAATCTTTTGAAATGTATAATGTGTTCAGTAAAATTCTTGAATTTAAACTGTCTATATTATAAAACAGAAGTGACTCAAAACGCTGTTCTATATTGTTCTAAAGGGATAAAATCGAAAGAAATCGATTGATTTTTTTATTGTTTTAAATTAGAATAAGCTTTTGATATTGCCTATTTAAATTAAAAACTGATTATCTTTGTTAATTTTCATTGAAAGAATTCAGTTAGAATAATTTCTTTGCATAAAAAGAGTCAATATTCTGTCTAGACAAAAGTATGGAAGTCGAAGTAATGGCTCCATGAATGTTGGTTTTGATAAAAATAAGTAAATATTTCATTTGTTTATTTTTAAATCACAGTGTTTTATATTCGAAAGAAAATTAAAAAATTTTTATCTATAAGGAATCTATTAAGTTTTAAACCGAAAACAAATTAAAATATAAGAATAATATTTCTGTTGTGTTCTATTCTATTTCTGTTCTATTTTGCTTTTACTCTTGATATCTTAAAATTTTTTATTTCTTTTGAAAGAAAATAATACTTTGTAGAATTTTGTATTTTATGACATAAGCTTAAATAAGATATTATAAATAAATGTTTTGTATTTATCTGTTTATTTTGAATATTTTCTGTGAGTACATTATAATTTAAAATTTTTATAAAATATGGTTTTATTAAATAAAACATAAGAACATAAAATATTTTTACATTGAAAATAATTTGCTTATAAGTTAGTAATTATTAAACTTATGATGTGAAATTGTTTATCAAGTGAAATGCAGAAATTAATTTTTGAATTTATTTAAAAATTGTAAAAAATAAAATTGTCATTATTCTTAGAAATAATTATGTTTTCACTCAGAACAAATTGTGTATTATTTGTTTAATTATTATGGAAGTAATTTATTAATTGAATAGTAACTGAAGTTGTTAGAAGATATTGCTTATTATTCATATTTCTTCCTTTCTTTTTTTTAAAAAAAATAATAATTTTAGATATTATCATAACTTTTGGTTTGTAATTTAATTTTAATTATAATTTCAACATATCTTTACTAGTTTTCTGTATTGTTTCTAGTCTTAGAATGTGATAAATGTGGAAAATATTTTCAAATTATATTATTGTTGAAAAGTAATTAAAAAACATGTGTTTGATTAAATTAACAATTAGTATTTAATTAATGTTGCTTAACAAGTGTTTAACAAAACTTGTTTAATTGATTAACTTAATTTAAATAATAAGTTATAAAATTAGAACTCTTGAGATCAAGGATGGCTTTCCTTTACCGTGCCCGAAAAGAAGATTTAAGGACCTTAGCCGACGAGCTTGGTTTGGTAGTGGGAGATAATTTAAAAATAGTCCAATTAACAGATCTCATTAGCAAAGCTCCTAATTATGATGAAACTGTGGTCAAATGTATGCTTCAAGCAATCACTGAAGAGCGAGTTGCGAAAGAAACCGCAGCTTTAAGAGAATCCGAAATAGCTGATGCGAAGGAAAAATTTGAGAAAGAGCAAAAATATGAACTGGAGAAACTCCAGCTTCAAATTGAATCTCAGTGTTTGGCGAGCATTGATCCTCTATCGTCAACTGGTCCCTCGGTAGCACACCAGAAGCTGGATTTTAGTAATTTCAGCACTCTTTTGCCAAAATTCGATCCGAAAGAAGAAGAATTAGGTACATTATTCACAGTTTTCGAAAGACAAGTTAAATTTATGGAATTACCTGAATCTTCATGGATTCCTTACTTAATAGGCACCCTGCCATCTGACATTGCAGCTCTCATAGTTCGAGAATCTGAAGAAACACAAGATTATGAGAAAGTAAAGGAACTACTTCTGAAAAGATTTAAATTGTCTGGAGATCGATTCAGACAACTTTTCGCTCAACACAAAAAAGACCCAGAGAAAACATGGAGAGACTTCTTCTTTGATCTGTCTAGCTATTTTGATGGCTGGCTTGAAGAACTTAAGGTTCAGGATTTTGAAAAGTTAAAACAACTTATTTTTGCAGACCAAATCAAGAAGAAAGTTCCCCTGATGTTAAAGAACATTTTATCGATATTTGGTCTGAATTTATTTCTCCGGTTGATCTCGTTGAGAAGCTAGATGCTTACGAAAGCGTCCGGTGTGGTGTAAAGAAATCTCTCCTTCCAATACATCAAAAGAAGCAGTTTCTCCTTAAACACTTTACCCAAGAAAAAAACCTCGATGTGAAAGAAATAAGAATCTTAAGAAAGAGTCAAGCGAAGTTGCCTGTTATGGACGTGGCAGTCCAGGAGTTATTAAACCAAACTGTCCTTCCTGTAAAGGAAAGAGAAAGAAAACTTCTGGTACTTTTAGTAGTGTTATTCTCCAATCGGCTTCTAGTGCACCCGCAAAGTTAGCAACGTTAAGAGTAACTATCAATGGAGACCTGTTCTTAAGCATTGTGATCCGAGTAAACCTTACATCTTGCGCACAGATGCTAGTGGGTATGCCTTAGGTGCTGTCCTCCTCCAAGGAGAATCCCTGGAAGATCAACATCCCATTGAATATGCAAGCCGACTACTAATCAGTGCTGAGCGAAACTACACAACTACAGAGCGTGAAGCCCTTGCAGTTATTTGGGCTTTAGGAAAATTCAGATGTTATATTGAGGGACAAGAAGTCACAGTTGCCACACACCATCAGGCGTTACGCTGGATCATGTCTTTAAAGTCCCCGTCAGGACGACTTGCTCGTTGGGCTCTTCAACTCCAAGAGTTCAACCTCCGTATCGAGTACGTTCCTGGTAAAAGCAACGTGGTAGCTGACATGTTATCTCGCCCACCCTGTTACCAAGGAGATGACCCATGCGAGATATGTTCTGCGACTGTTAACCAACCCACTGTTGTTTCAGTAGATTTTCCTACCAAAAGTCCTAAAGAAATCAGAGACAGCCAACTTCAAGATGAAAATCTAAAGAAAATAATAAATACCTTGGAAGCAGTCGACTTGACTGAGGAATACAGAAACTGGACGGAAAAAGGGTTTTTGATGAACAGAGGTGTCCTATACAAATATGCACCTGATTCAGGGTCTGATGAGGCTCAGATTGTCATTCCAAAAGATGCAAGAGAGCAGATTCTTAAAATTCATCACGATGATCCCAGCGCAGGTCATTGCGATGCTGAAGGCACTTTTGATAGAATTTCTAGAAGGTACTATTGGACTGGCATGCGAAAATACATCACTAACTATGTAAAAGATTGTATAGAATGTATGCGATACAAGCCCTCCAACCAAAAACCTGCTGGTCTGCTGCAGACTCCAGTACCATCCCAAAGGTTTGAGACGTTATCCATTGATTTGTTCGGCCCTCTTTCAGTTAGTCATGGGAAAAAATGGATATTTATACTAGAAGATGTTACTACGAAGTGGATTGAGCTATTTGCCTTAGAAAATGCAACAGCTAAAGAGTGTGCTGTCACTCTTGTAGAAGAAATCTTCATGAGATATGGAATACCACGCAGGATTATTAGCGATAATGGACCACAATTTGTTTCTGCTGTGATGCAGCAACTATATTATCTCATGAAAATTCATCAATCCTTAACCCCAGTTTACCACCCTCAAGCGAATCCAGTTGAAAGGAAGAACCGTGATTTGAAACCTCGTCTTGCCATATTAGTCAAAAATCGACTTGATAGCTGGTCCGAGAAACTCCCTGCAATTCGATTCGCACTGAACACTTCAAAGTGCAGTTCAACTGGAAAAACTGCAGCTTTTCTCAATTTTGGACGAGAGCTCCGCACAATTGATGATGTTACCAATGACTTTCGTGGTATCATCGAAAACGATAACTTCGTCGTTGAAATGACCCCGTATCTAAAAAGGCTTGAAAGATTTACATCTGAAGCCAAAGAGATCTTTATTGAACAACAAAATCAGAGAAGGAGACCAGCTCCTACATATAAATCAGGAGATTTGGTTTTGGATAGCAAACCAAATTTAAGTAATAAAAGTGCTGGTGTTGCTGCAAAATTTTTGCCTCGTCGCGATGGACCATTTATCATCGTTACTCAAAAATCTCCTGTATCATATTCTGTGACAAACACAGATTCTCAAAATATACCAATAGGAGTATACCACACTTCGGCATTAACTCCTTTTCAAGGAAAGAAAACTTCCCCGATCAAAGCTTTGCGCAGAAGAGGTAGGCCAACAAAAATTAACTGTCCTAAAACTCCCACTCCTGCCATAGCTCATGCTCAAGAACAAAACCATTCCAGGAAAACTCCTGCTGACCCCTGGTCAGGACGTCTTCGGGGTCAGAGGGGGAGGTTGTAACAGATCCATAATAACTATACTGACGATAGATGACGTTACTGGCCAATACAAAATATTCTATATACAATAGAATTAGAAGAGAGAGTAGAGGACTGTGAGGAATGGAAGCCGAACCATCCGGTTCGTAAATATTTCCGTGTTTATAGTGTGCAGATACTATGTAACCTTATTATTAACCAAATGTTTTCTTTGTAACTATTAAATTTTTTTTTATCATGTGTAATGTCGTAATAAATATAATATTTTTTCTGCGTAATTTTAACTCCATTTTCTTACGTCCCCTACGAAATGGCGCTCCAACTAGTGGCCCTTCCCACTGTTTTCTATTTAATTAGTTTTGAGTTTTAGCTATATTAATTTGTTAGTTATAATTTCACATCGGAATTTCCCTGATTAATTGTTCATCCGGAATGCATTCCATTTTGTGAATTTTCCAGAGCCGTTCTTTTTCACTAGAAACGGAACAGATGTATTTCATATCGGAATTTCACCGAGCTATACTTTTCATCCAGAAAACAGGTAAATTTATTTTGTTCTAACAAATTTCATCATCATCTTTATAATATGTGCATGTTGTAATAAAAGCTTGTTTTGTATTAAAACTAATCCAAATAACATAACTTTTGTTTTATAGTATTAGTTAAACAGAAGTTATAAAACTTCTGTTTTGATTAAATTTTGTTCAGACGTGTCCATGAATGTTATAAGTTTCGTCTACTAATACTGCATATATTTGATATATATTTTCTGCACGTCAATTTGCATCTATAGTGAAGTTTAATCTTTTGAAATGTATAATGTGTTCAGTAAAATTCTTGAATTTAAACTGTCTATATTATAAAACAGAAGTGACTCAAAACGCTGTTCTATATTGTTCTAAAGGGATAAAATCGAAAGAAATCGATTGATTTTTTTTATTGTTTTAAATTAGAATAAGCTTTTGATATTGCCTATTTAAATTAAAAACTGATTATCTTTGTTAATTTTCATTGAAAGAATTCAGTTAGAATAATTTCTTTGCATAAAAAGAGTCAATATTCTGTCTAGACAAAAGTATGGAAGTCGAAGTAATGGCTCCATGAATGTTGGTTTTGATAAAAATAAGTAAATATTTCATTTGTTTATTTTTAAATCACAGTGTTTTATATTCGAAAGAAAATTAAAAAATTTTTATCTATAAGGAATCTATTAAGTTTTAAACCGAAAACAAATTAAAATATAAGAATAATATTTCTGTTGTGTTCTATTCTATTTCTGTTCTATTTTGCTTTTACTCTTGATATCTTAAAATTTTTTATTTCTTTTGAAAGAAAATAATACTTTGTAGAATTTTGTATTTTATGACATAAGCTTAAATAAGATATTATAAATAAATGTTTTGTATTTATCTGTTTATTTTGAATATTTTCTGTGAGTACATTATAATTTAAAATTTTTATAAAATATGGTTTTATTAAATAAAACATAAGAACATAAAATATTTTTACATTGAAAATAATTTGCTTATAAGTTAGTAATTATTAAACTTATGATGTGAAATTGTTTATCAAGTGAAATGCAGAAATTAATTTTTGAATTTATTTAAAAATTGTAAAAAATAAAATTGTCATTATTCTTAGAAATAATTATGTTTTCACTCAGAACAAATTGTGTATTATTTGTTTAATTATTATGGAAGTAATTTATTAATTGAATAGTAACTGAAGTTGTTAGAAGATATTGCTTATTATTCATATTTCTTCCTTTCTTTTTTTTAAAAAAAATAATAATTTTAGATATTATCATAACTTTTGGTTTGTAATTTAATTTTAATTATAATTTCAACATATCTTTACTAGTTTTCTGTATTGTTTCTAGTCTTAGAATGTGATAAATGTGGAAAATATTTTCAAATTATATTATTGTTGAAAAGTAATTAAAAAACATGTGTTTGATTAAATTAACAATTAGTATTTAATTAATGTTGCTTAACAAGTGTTTAACAAAACTTGTTTAATTGATTAACTTAATTTAAATAATAAGTTATAAAATTAGAACTCTTGAGATCAAGGATGGCTTTCCTTTACCGTGCCCGAAAAGAAGATTTAAGGACCTTAGCCGACGAGCTTGGTTTGGTAGTGGGAGATAATTTAAAAATAGTCCAATTAACAGATCTCATTAGCAAAGCTCCTAATTATGATGAAACTGTGGTCAAATGTATGCTTCAAGCAATCACTGAAGAGCGAGTTGCGAAAGAAACCGCAGCTTTAAGAGAATCCGAAATAGCTGATGCGAAGGAAAAATTTGAGAAAGAGCAAAAATATGAACTGGAGAAACTCCAGCTTCAAATTGAATCTCAGTGTTTGGCGAGCATTGATCCTCTATCGTCAACTGGTCCCTCGGTAGCACACCAGAAGCTGGATTTTAGTAATTTCAGCACTCTTTTGCCAAAATTCGATCCGAAAGAAGAAGAATTAGGTACATTATTCACAGTTTTCGAAAGACAAGTTAAATTTATGGAATTACCTGAATCTTCATGGATTCCTTACTTAATAGGCACCCTGCCATCTGACATTGCAGCTCTCATAGTTCGAGAATCTGAAGAAACACAAGATTATGAGAAAGTAAAGGAACTACTTCTGAAAAGATTTAAATTGTCTGGAGATCGATTCAGACAACTTTTCGCTCAACACAAAAAAGACCCAGAGAAAACATGGAGAGACTTCTTCTTTGATCTGTCTAGCTATTTTGATGGCTGGCTTGAAGAACTTAAGGTTCAGGATTTTGAAAAGTTAAAACAACTTATTTTTGCAGACCAAATCAAGAAGAAAGTTCCCCTGATGTTAAAGAACATTTTATCGATATTTGGTCTGAATTTATTTCTCCGGTTGATCTCGTTGAGAAGCTAGATGCTTACGAAAGCGTCCGGTGTGGTGTAAAGAAATCTCTCCTTCCAATACATCAAAAGAAGCAGTTTCTCCTTAAACACTTTACCCAAGAAAAAAAACCTCGATGTGAAAGAAATAAGAATCTTAAGAAAGAGTCAAGCGAAGTTGCCTGTTATGGACGTGGCAGTCCAGGAGTTATTAAACCAAACTGTCCTTCCTGTAAAGGAAAGAGAAAGAAAACTTCTGGTACTTTTAGTAGTGTTATTCTCCAATCGGCTTCTAGTGCACCCGCAAAGTTAGCAACGTTAAGAGTAACTATCAATGGAGACCTGTTCTTAAGCATTGTGATCCGAGTAAACCTTACATCTTGCGCACAGATGCTAGTGGGTATGCCTTAGGTGCTGTCCTCCTCCAAGGAGAATCCCTGGAAGATCAACATCCCATTGAATATGCAAGCCGACTACTAATCAGTGCTGAGCGAAACTACACAACTACAGAGCGTGAAGCCCTTGCAGTTATTTGGGCTTTAGGAAAATTCAGATGTTATATTGAGGGACAAGAAGTCACAGTTGCCACACACCATCAGGCGTTACGCTGGATCATGTCTTTAAAGTCCCCGTCAGGACGACTTGCTCGTTGGGCTCTTCAACTCCAAGAGTTCAACCTCCGTATCGAGTACGTTCCTGGTAAAAGCAACGTGGTAGCTGACATGTTATCTCGCCCACCCTGTTACCAAGGAGATGACCCATGCGAGATATGTTCTGCGACTGTTAACCAACCCACTGTTGTTTCAGTAGATTTTCCTACCAAAAGTCCTAAAGAAATCAGAGACAGCCAACTTCAAGATGAAAATCTAAAGAAAATAATAAATACCTTGGAAGCAGTCGACTTGACTGAGGAATACAGAAACTGGACGGAAAAAGGGTTTTTGATGAACAGAGGTGTCCTATACAAATATGCACCTGATTCAGGGTCTGATGAGGCTCAGATTGTCATTCCAAAAGATGCAAGAGAGCAGATTCTTAAAATTCATCACGATGATCCCAGCGCAGGTCATTGCGATGCTGAAGGCACTTTTGATAGAATTTCTAGAAGGTACTATTGGACTGGCATGCGAAAATACATCACTAACTATGTAAAAGATTGTATAGAATGTATGCGATACAAGCCCTCCAACCAAAAACCTGCTGGTCTGCTGCAGACTCCAGTACCATCCCAAAGGTTTGAGACGTTATCCATTGATTTGTTCGGCCCTCTTTCAGTTAGTCATGGGAAAAAATGGATATTTATACTAGAAGATGTTACTACGAAGTGGATTGAGCTATTTGCCTTAGAAAATGCAACAGCTAAAGAGTGTGCTGTCACTCTTGTAGAAGAAATCTTCATGAGATATGGAATACCACGCAGGATTATTAGCGATAATGGACCACAATTTGTTTCTGCTGTGATGCAGCAACTATATTATCTCATGAAAATTCATCAATCCTTAACCCCAGTTTACCACCCTCAAGCGAATCCAGTTGAAAGGAAGAACCGTGATTTGAAACCTCGTCTTGCCATATTAGTCAAAAATCGACTTGATAGCTGGTCCGAGAAACTCCCTGCAATTCGATTCGCACTGAACACTTCAAAGTGCAGTTCAACTGGAAAAACTGCAGCTTTTCTCAATTTTGGACGAGAGCTCCGCACAATTGATGATGTTACCAATGACTTTCGTGGTATCATCGAAAACGATAACTTCGTCGTTGAAATGACCCCGTATCTAAAAAGGCTTGAAAGATTTACATCTGAAGCCAAAGAGATCTTTATTGAACAACAAAATCAGAGAAGGAGACCAGCTCCTACATATAAATCAGGAGATTTGGTTTTGGATAGCAAACCAAATTTAAGTAATAAAAGTGCTGGTGTTGCTGCAAAATTTTTGCCTCGTCGCGATGGACCATTTATCATCGTTACTCAAAAATCTCCTGTATCATATTCTGTGACAAACACAGATTCTCAAAATATACCAATAGGAGTATACCACACTTCGGCATTAACTCCTTTTCAAGGAAAGAAAACTTCCCCGATCAAAGCTTTGCGCAGAAGAGGTAGGCCAACAAAAATTAACTGTCCTAAAACTCCCACTCCTGCCATAGCTCATGCTCAAGAACAAAACCATTCCAGGAAAACTCCTGCTGACCCCTGGTCAGGACGTCTTCGGGGTCAGAGGGGGAGGTTGTAACAGATCCATAATAACTATACTGACGATAGATGACGTTACTGGCCAATACAAAATATTCTATATACAATAGAATTAGAAGAGAGAGTAGAGGACTGTGAGGAATGGAAGCCGAACCATCCGGTTCGTAAATATTTCCGTGTTTATAGTGTGCAGATACTATGTAACCTTATTATTAACCAAATGTTTTCTTTGTAACTATTAAATTTTTTTTTATCATGTGTAATGTCGTAATAAATATAATATTTTTTCTGCGTAATTTTAACTCCATTTTCTTACGTCCCCTACGAAATGGCGCTCCAACTAGTGGCCCTTCCCACTGTTTTCTATTTAATTAGTTTTGAGTTTTAGCTATATTAATTTGTTAGTTATAATTTCACATCGGAATTTCCCTGATTAATTGTTCATCCGGAATGCATTCCATTTTGTGAATTTTCCAGAGCCGTTCTTTTTCACTAGAAACGGAACAGATGTATTTCATATCGGAATTTCACCGAGCTATACTTTTCATCCAGAAAACAGGTAAATTTATTTTGTTCTAACAAATTTCATCATCATCTTTATAATATGTGCATGTTGTAATAAAAGCTTGTTTTGTATTAAAACTAATCCAAATAACATAACTTTTGTTTTATAGTATTAGTTAAACAGAAGTTATAAAACTTCTGTTTTGATTAAATTTTGTTCAGACGTGTCCATGAATGTTATAAGTTTCGTCTACTAATACTGCATATATTTGATATATATTTTCTGCACGTCAATTTGCATCTATAGTGAAGTTTAATCTTTTGAAATGTATAATGTGTTCAGTAAAATTCTTGAATTTAAACTGTCTATATTATAAAACAGAAGTGACTCAAAACGCTGTTCTATATTGTTCTAAAGGGATAAAATCGAAAGAAATCGATTGATTTTTTTTATTGTTTTAAATTAGAATAAGCTTTTGATATTGCCTATTTAAATTAAAAACTGATTATCTTTGTTAATTTTCATTGAAAGAATTCAGTTAGAATAATTTCTTTGCATAAAAAGAGTCAATATTCTGTCTAGACAAAAGTATGGAAGTCGAAGTAATGGCTCCATGAATGTTGGTTTTGATAAAAATAAGTAAATATTTCATTTGTTTATTTTTAAATCACAGTGTTTTATATTCGAAAGAAAATTAAAAAATTTTTATCTATAAGGAATCTATTAAGTTTTAAACCGAAAACAAATTAAAATATAAGAATAATATTTCTGTTGTGTTCTATTCTATTTCTGTTCTATTTTGCTTTTACTCTTGATATCTTAAAATTTTTTATTTCTTTTGAAAGAAAATAATACTTTGTAGAATTTTGTATTTTATGACATAAGCTTAAATAAGATATTATAAATAAATGTTTTGTATTTATCTGTTTATTTTGAATATTTTCTGTGAGTACATTATAATTTAAAATTTTTATAAAATATGGTTTTATTAAATAAAACATAAGAACATAAAATATTTTTACATTGAAAATAATTTGCTTATAAGTTAGTAATTATTAAACTTATGATGTGAAATTGTTTATCAAGTGAAATGCAGAAATTAATTTTTGAATTTATTTAAAAATTGTAAAAAATAAAATTGTCATTATTCTTAGAAATAATTATGTTTTCACTCAGAACAAATTGTGTATTATTTGTTTAATTATTATGGAAGTAATTTATTAATTGAATAGTAACTGAAGTTGTTAGAAGATATTGCTTATTATTCATATTTCTTCCTTTCTTTTTTTTAAAAAAAATAATAATTTTAGATATTATCATAACTTTTGGTTTGTAATTTAATTTTAATTATAATTTCAACATATCTTTACTAGTTTTCTGTATTGTTTCTAGTCTTAGAATGTGATAAATGTGGAAAATATTTTCAAATTATATTATTGTTGAAAAGTAATTAAAAAACATGTGTTTGATTAAATTAACAATTAGTATTTAATTAATGTTGCTTAACAAGTGTTTAACAAAACTTGTTTAATTGATTAACTTAATTTAAATAATAAGTTATAAAATTAGAACTCTTGAGATCAAGGATGGCTTTCCTTTACCGTGCCCGAAAAGAAGATTTAAGGACCTTAGCCGACGAGCTTGGTTTGGTAGTGGGAGATAATTTAAAAATAGTCCAATTAACAGATCTCATTAGCAAAGCTCCTAATTATGATGAAACTGTGGTCAAATGTATGCTTCAAGCAATCACTGAAGAGCGAGTTGCGAAAGAAACCGCAGCTTTAAGAGAATCCGAAATAGCTGATGCGAAGGAAAAATTTGAGAAAGAGCAAAAATATGAACTGGAGAAACTCCAGCTTCAAATTGAATCTCAGTGTTTGGCGAGCATTGATCCTCTATCGTCAACTGGTCCCTCGGTAGCACACCAGAAGCTGGATTTTAGTAATTTCAGCACTCTTTTGCCAAAATTCGATCCGAAAGAAGAAGAATTAGGTACATTATTCACAGTTTTCGAAAGACAAGTTAAATTTATGGAATTACCTGAATCTTCATGGATTCCTTACTTAATAGGCACCCTGCCATCTGACATTGCAGCTCTCATAGTTCGAGAATCTGAAGAAACACAAGATTATGAGAAAGTAAAGGAACTACTTCTGAAAAGATTTAAATTGTCTGGAGATCGATTCAGACAACTTTTCGCTCAACACAAAAAAGACCCAGAGAAAACATGGAGAGACTTCTTCTTTGATCTGTCTAGCTATTTTGATGGCTGGCTTGAAGAACTTAAGGTTCAGGATTTTGAAAAGTTAAAACAACTTATTTTTGCAGACCAAATCAAGAAGAAAGTTCCCCTGATGTTAAAGAACATTTTATCGATATTTGGTCTGAATTTATTTCTCCGGTTGATCTCGTTGAGAAGCTAGATGCTTACGAAAGCGTCCGGTGTGGTGTAAAGAAATCTCTCCTTCCAATACATCAAAAGAAGCAGTTTCTCCTTAAACACTTTACCCAAGAAAAAAACCTCGATGTGAAAGAAATAAGAATCTTAAGAAAGAGTCAAGCGAAGTTGCCTGTTATGGACGTGGCAGTCCAGGAGTTATTAAACCAAACTGTCCTTCCTGTAAAGGAAAGAGAAAGAAAACTTCTGGTACTTTTAGTAGTGTTATTCTCCAATCGGCTTCTAGTGCACCCGCAAAGTTAGCAACGTTAAGAGTAACTATCAATGGAGACCTGTTCTTAAGCATTGTGATCCGAGTAAACCTTACATCTTGCGCACAGATGCTAGTGGGTATGCCTTAGGTGCTGTCCTCCTCCAAGGAGAATCCCTGGAAGATCAACATCCCATTGAATATGCAAGCCGACTACTAATCAGTGCTGAGCGAAACTACACAACTACAGAGCGTGAAGCCCTTGCAGTTATTTGGGCTTTAGGAAAATTCAGATGTTATATTGAGGGACAAGAAGTCACAGTTGCCACACACCATCAGGCGTTACGCTGGATCATGTCTTTAAAGTCCCCGTCAGGACGACTTGCTCGTTGGGCTCTTCAACTCCAAGAGTTCAACCTCCGTATCGAGTACGTTCCTGGTAAAAGCAACGTGGTAGCTGACATGTTATCTCGCCCACCCTGTTACCAAGGAGATGACCCATGCGAGATATGTTCTGCGACTGTTAACCAACCCACTGTTGTTTCAGTAGATTTTCCTACCAAAAGTCCTAAAGAAATCAGAGACAGCCAACTTCAAGATGAAAATCTAAAGAAAATAATAAATACCTTGGAAGCAGTCGACTTGACTGAGGAATACAGAAACTGGACGGAAAAAGGGTTTTTGATGAACAGAGGTGTCCTATACAAATATGCACCTGATTCAGGGTCTGATGAGGCTCAGATTGTCATTCCAAAAGATGCAAGAGAGCAGATTCTTAAAATTCATCACGATGATCCCAGCGCAGGTCATTGCGATGCTGAAGGCACTTTTGATAGAATTTCTAGAAGGTACTATTGGACTGGCATGCGAAAATACATCACTAACTATGTAAAAGATTGTATAGAATGTATGCGATACAAGCCCTCCAACCAAAAACCTGCTGGTCTGCTGCAGACTCCAGTACCATCCCAAAGGTTTGAGACGTTATCCATTGATTTGTTCGGCCCTCTTTCAGTTAGTCATGGGAAAAAATGGATATTTATACTAGAAGATGTTACTACGAAGTGGATTGAGCTATTTGCCTTAGAAAATGCAACAGCTAAAGAGTGTGCTGTCACTCTTGTAGAAGAAATCTTCATGAGATATGGAATACCACGCAGGATTATTAGCGATAATGGACCACAATTTGTTTCTGCTGTGATGCAGCAACTATATTATCTCATGAAAATTCATCAATCCTTAACCCCAGTTTACCACCCTCAAGCGAATCCAGTTGAAAGGAAGAACCGTGATTTGAAACCTCGTCTTGCCATATTAGTCAAAAATCGACATGATAGCTGGTCCGAGAAACTCCCTGCAATTCGATTCGCACTGAACACTTCAAAGTGCAGTTCAACTGGAAAAACTGCAGCTTTTCTCAATTTTGGACGAGAGCTCCGCACAATTGATGATGTTACCAATGACTTTCGTGGTATCATCGAAAACGATAACTTCGTCGTTGAAATGACCCCGTATCTAAAAAGGCTTGAAAGATTTACATCTGAAGCCAAAGAGATCTTTATTGAACAACAAAATCAGAGAAGGAGACCAGCTCCTACATATAAATCAGGAGATTTGGTTTTGGATAGCAAACCAAATTTAAGTAATAAAAGTGCTGGTGTTGCTGCAAAATTTTTGCCTCGTCGCGATGGACCATTTATCATCGTTACTCAAAAATCTCCTGTATCATATTCTGTGACAAACACAGATTCTCAAAATATACCAATAGGAGTATACCACACTTCGGCATTAACTCCTTTTCAAGGAAAGAAAACTTCCCCGATCAAAGCTTTGCGCAGAAGAGGTAGGCCAACAAAAATTAACTGTCCTAAAACTCCCACTCCTGCCATAGCTCATGCTCAAGAACAAAACCATTCCAGGAAAACTCCTGCTGACCCCTGGTCAGGACGTCTTCGGGGTCAGAGGGGGAGGTTGTAACAGATCCATAATAACTATACTGACGATAGATGACGTTACTGGCCAATACAAAATATTCTATATACAATAGAATTAGAAGAGAGAGTAGAGGACTGTGAGGAATGGAAGCCGAACCATCCGGTTCGTAAATATTTCCGTGTTTATAGTGTGCAGATACTATGTAACCTTATTATTAACCAAATGTTTTCTTTGTAACTATTAAATTTTTTTTATCATGTGTAATGTCGTAATAAATATAATATTTTTTCTGCGTAATTTTAACTCCATTTT
>JAJQOW010001158.1:0-61089 GCA_037975125.1 Latrodectus hesperus
TATATATATAATCAAATAATCAAACAAAAATGAATTCTTTGAAAGAAATGAGATTTACAATAAATTTTTCAATAGTCATTATTTCTGAAGATTCTATTATTTGAAAATAATCATCGAGATTTCTCTCAAAGCAAATAAATTACGATTTTAAAATGTAAATTAATGAATGTATTTTGTAAGCAAATTAATTATATGCTTTAAAGGTAACTGAAAATAATGATTGTTTGAGAATCAATGTTTACCAGCAATCCTTTTTAAGTTAAATAAAAGTAAACTTATCTTAAAAACAAATGTATTTATAATAAAATTGAATAGAGTATACAAGTATGCTTAGATATATGCATGCCAAGTATACATGTACGTATGTATAAGTCTGCATGCTTTTACAAATATACAAAAATATATTAAGTAAAGGACTAAATACTTCTTAGAAAGCATAATAATTAGACAATTTAAATAAGCATATTTCATCAAAAGCAATATTAATTAACAAAGAAAAGTATGTATATATATATATATATATATATATGTATAGATATGTATATAGAGATATATATATATATTTTTCACCTATATAATTTTTTATATATAACTTTTTCTAAATGTTTATGTGGCTTTCAGATTCGTAAATTATACTGTATATAAAGTGAATGATTATTCTTTATGTAAACCAAATTTCTTCTGAAAGTTCACACATGTTTTAAATTTAAAATATTAATATTTATGATTGCTTTCCTGAATTTTTTTTCCATTTAAAGCATAACTATTCCTGGCATAAATCTATTATATAAATTTTTGATGAACTAGGAACTAGAAATAAAACTGTTGTTTTGAGTTTAAAAATGATCTTAACTCAAATAATAAATAAATTCACTTATTATTACTTATTCACTTTTTTCCTTACTTATTATATACCAGTTAATTTTTTATGGTAAATGTAATTAAAATTTTAGGATTTATTTCGATTAAATTTCCAATAAGAAAACATGCTATTGTTTATTTTCTAAATATTTGATATTGATCAGATCATCTCCACTTCCAACTGATGATAACCAAAATATCTATATTTATAAGGAGATTGAAAGTTAAGTACCTTTTAGAAAGTCTGATGCCATTCTGAATGTGATCCGATAAAGCTGGATATTCACAGCCTTTTGTACAAGAAAGGAAGATTTTTCCGCCAGAGATTTTTAAACTGTTTTAGCTGCATTCTATGTGTGTGTGGTGTTTCAATTATTAAGTTAAACTATTCAGAGCTGAAGATGAAAAGTAATTTTTCATTAAATAACTTAAGTATTTACTACAGGAATTAAGTGATAAATTACAAGTTTCTTAAATATATCATGTTTAAAAAATTAAATAAATTATTCATTACATTTTATTATAATTTTTTAATTGATATAATCATTTAATCGAAATATAAAAGCTTTTTTTAATATTTTGCTCAATAGTCAAATCCTACATGTCCAAATGCATTCCGATTTTTACATCAGAAGCATAGATTGAAAAAAAACATAGAATAAACTCTTAAGCCTGCAGACTTTAGATCCCCGTAATATGACACTTCAGTATAAACATGTGTCTACTTGGGTATTTATAGTATTAATGGTTTACATGACAAGTGTCTCTGTAATTATGTAACTCTTGGTGACTTCATCAACTAGGTTAAGGTATGTAAGAATATGAATCATTAAGTACGGGCTTAAGGTGGTTCCAATTCTCGGATTTTAAAGTCATTTGAAGGATTGCAATCCTTTCTAATTTTGCGGACTTCCTGTAGGAAGCCAAATTGTGTCTTTAAATTTCTATTTTTGTCTTGATAATTATTTCACAAAGGATCTCCAATGCAAATGAGTTTTTCATACAAGATTACAGTCTTTTCTTCTATTCTAGCGTTTATCGAAAAATATTTTTTGTCAATAGTAATATAGCATGGATAGAGATGGTTTTAACAGCACCAGTTATTAGTCTCAATGCCTGATAATGAAAGGGGTTTCCAAATTCTTAAATATTTGGTCATTTGCCATTTTTAGTGATTCACAACAATATAAAGTTAAAGGTAATATATAAATGTTTCATAGGTAATACTTAGATTTTCTAGTGTTTCCCCACAAAAATAATGCGAAGAGTTTTAAAATATTCAATTCTTTGATAATATTGCTCTAGAAATAACTCTATATGTACTATTAAGCTCAACGTTTTGTCAAAAATGACTTTAGGGTACGACATAGACCTTCCTCCTCAAGATGTACCTTGGAAACATTTTGACTGTTAAATAATCTAAAATTCAGGAAACTTCCATCGACATTTATCTCTCACGAGCTGATTTTGGAGAAATTGAAGAGTTTCCTTGAATGTTCAGCAATTGAGCTGAAAGTAATTCTCATTCATAAGAGATAATTGATGAATATTTGATGTATATATACAAATTATAAAAAGTATTCAACCACACATGTTTTGCAGTTTTAATCATTAAAGAGGCTCTTAGCTTGGCATGAACAGAATTCATGCGCTAAAGTCATAAACACGTGGTATAGTAATGATCAAAACTTTGAAAAAAAATTCAAATTTAATTCCTATTTTAACTCAGAAGTAACAGAACTCCAATAATTTCATTTTTAGATAAAATATTGAAAAACGACAATATCCTTTGTTAATTATGATACAGGTATTTGATGTCATTCGTTCAAGAATATTAAGCATCTTCTTTTTTCAGTTGTTCAGCTTAAGTTTTTTCAGCAGTATTACAGATTATTATTGCAATTTGGAAAAGATAACTTTAAATGAATGTTTTGTTGGATTGCTGTTACTTTAATTATTGAACTAATGTTAACAACAGAGATGAGTTACCAAGGCGAATTAAGATGTTGGATTCGTTACTTAAAGGTTTAGCTCTCGAAACTTGAGTATAAAAGACGTCAGGCTTTATTAACGATGGATGGAGTATACAAAATAGATCACGGTTGAAATATCTTCATAAGAAATTGAAAATTATTTGTGTTATAGCCGCCTGATGTCTTCAGCTTTGTCTTTGGTTCGAAACTTCGAGGACTCACTTTGTGTAAATAAATCAGTCCACTACTTCAAAATACTTCCCGTTTTATGATGAATAGAAGCCATGGGATCTTCCTTTCTCATGAAGTTTACGTTATTATAGATATGGTCTGTGCTTATGTTACTATAGTAATGTTGTTGCTAATCTCCTTGTTCAGCCTCTACTAGACGATATCTACGAATTTATTCACCCTCAGAAAGTCATAAGCTAACAAATGTAATTCTAATAAGTCATTTTAGGATAAGGCTAGACATCTAAGAATATGTGTCAGTGAGATTTGTTCTTGGTTATATTTCGTAAAATTCGGGTGGGTTTTTAAACTACTCAAGACTGCTTTGAATGCCTCTAAGAAAGTGGGAGAGAACTGTCTGGACACATCAGTCTCTGTTCATCACTAGAAATCCACTAGGAGATTTGATACGGTACCAAGAATTTGCCTGAGATACAAACCAAATTATCAGTATATTTTCTAGCAAATTACAGTTCAGGGTAAGTCAGACAATTAGAAGTAGTCATTACCTGCCTGCACCCATCTTTCACAAGGCATCCGCCACCTGTTGTATATTCAATGGCTAGATAATTTTTATAAATTAAAAACTATTTTTTCTGCCCGTTTTTTTTTATTAATTTGATTCCCTATTCCCCCATTTTGACAAAGTGGAATGACCTATCTTAGAACTTGAAGGAAACCGGTTTTTCAAGGAGAAAGCATGGGAAGGAGGGAGAAGAAAGTTGTCAGCAAAAGGAGGAAAATAAAAAAGGATGCAATACATAGCCTGGAAAAGGGACCCTGTTGGTTATTCAAGTCCAACACTTTATTGGAGTCTATAAACAGTATAGTTGAAGTTTCCATATAATAAAAGCATACGAGCTTAGACGGAAGGAGAAGAATTATGCTCATGTAATATGAATTCTTTAATACGAGACCAAATGAAGTAAGCCTTGCTGAATAAATAATCAACCAGATTTTCGAAGCCCTCTAAATAGGCCGGCCTAGTCCATGAACTTTTTGTATGTAAGTCAATGCTTTTTTTAAAATTTATTTTACCAGCCAGTTTTTTTTAATGTGGTACCACCTATTTTATAACTTTAAAGAATAATTAATATGAATTTAACTTTAAGCAATCTAGTGTAAATTATAAACTCCACGTGAATGTTTAACCACGTTGTTTTAGCAAATTTAAATAATTGATATAATCTGAATTTGTATGCGTGTAAATAAATTTGTTATTTTATGATTGAATTAAAGAAAACTTTTAATTACTAAAACAAAGCCAGTTTCTGCTTCTATTTTTCAGGTTTGAATCTGGGTAGAGAAAAAATAATATACACACAACGCATTGTTTTAAAAAATAATAAATTCTTTTAATTTAAAATATCATTTGTAATAGTTATATAATATCAGTAATCATATGCACAACACACCTCACTATTCCAAATGTCTACATGTGAGGGAATTCTCTGAAAATGCACATCATAACAGGTTGAGATTTGCTTTAATTTAGAGAGAATTGAAATTCCAGATTTGTCACCAACGTTACACCAGTTTGACGATTGTTGGATGGCACTGCGTTTATCACTCAGAATCTAAATGTCCTTAGTGTCTAAAGAACACATTATATTGCTCGTTAGAAGAAATTACATTATTATAACTAGCTTACATTATATACATAACACAAACTAATCAGTGGCGTCAGAAATAATATTACAGATATTTATAATGTTTCTTAATTCTCATGCACGGCTGCTGCTAGGATATTCTACCTATTTTAGTAATAAAAGGACGGTAGTCATAGCAACATTTAGAGTGGGGTGTTCAGTGGAAGTGCTATCATCACTCCTAAAGTGAGTGAGTCTTCGAATTTATAATCAGACCAATCAGAAGACCCCAGACTTGGTTGCCACTCCAAAGATATCATTTCACATTGTGGACGTTGCGACCATGTTATATTTAACATGCCCCAGCAGCCATTATTGAATACCACGCATTTTAATTTTGGTCGAGATTCGAATTCACTACTTTCCAATAATGAGAGCGAATACCCTGCAACTTAGAGGGGAGGCATTTGATGACAATTTCAATTTAAATTAATTCAATTTATTGATGAGAATAAATTTTTAAGGCACACATTATTTACAAATTTCAGTTTAGAAAACATGACAAAAACATCAACACACCGCAAACACATTTCCAGTGTGCCGTCTCTCTGAGAGCTCTCAATCAAATTCAAAAGTAAACCACATAAACATAATCGGAAAGGAAGAGGAAGGTGGCAGTCTTTTGGACGCATGCGCTATTCTGAGTTCCGTTTTCCCTCGTTACAGCCCTAACCAGCCAGGGCAACTCAACCTCTCTTAAAGTATAAATTTATATTCTCCAATGAAATTAATTGCTTTTCAAACTACATTTATAATTCATAAAGTTAATTTTTTGTCAACACTTTCTTTGATTTGAAAATTATTCCTGCAAAAATTTATATAAGCAATGAAATATGAATAACACCAACAATATTCGTGTCTGTAATCATTCTTAGTTGTATTGAATAATATATTCTTTTTTGTATTAATATACATATTTCTAATAATGAGTCATTATTTTTGATCAATTATGCATCTATGAATATTCCATTTCCTCTAAAAAGCTTGTTAAAATTTTTTTTAAAAATAAAAAATTTTTTATCTTCATATGATAATATTTTTCAATCAATGTAGTTTTTATTATTTAAAAAATATTATGTTTTTCCCCTTGCTATATAGTTACATTCAAACAAATATTACTTTTGTTGGAAAGAGGTTAATATTGCTTAATTTATTTTTTTTTCAAAAATTAATAATTCAAGGGAATAAATGATTTCAATGCATTTTTATATTATGATATTATATATATATATATATATATATATATATATATATATATATATATATTATACATATATATATTCAATGCATTTATATATATATATATATATATATATATATATATATATATATATATATATATATATATATATATATATATATATACACACCAAATATTAAGTCACTAAATATTTTACGAAAAAATTACTTTATAATGACATTAGATTTGACATTGTTAAATACATGCTTAGAAAACTATTTACAACGCGTATCTTATAAGAAATTCATGTCTACAAATTCACCTCTTTTTAAAAAGGATAAAGCATTGAGAAATCAATACAATGAAACTTCATAAAGTATGACTCCATTGTAGAAGTTAAATTGAAATATTAAATATTCTACAGAGTTTGAAATTTTCAAATCAAAAGATATTCTTTATTTTGAAGTATTTTTAATTAATTTTATGGAAGCAAAAATGAATTTCTTGATTATATATAAGTTCTTGAAGGCAGGTCATCAGCAACTTATGAACTTAATCCACAAGTTTTTACATTATTTGTAATCTGAATATTGGTAAGTATTCTCTTATCTGTTACTAATTTACTATATGCACTGTTAAAAACAAATTCTAAATAGTTTGTTTTGAATAAATTGAATAAAAAATTCAAGAAAGTTTTACTTAATCTGTTTAATATCTAGATTATTAATACATAGTAAATTTGCTTATGAAATATGACATGCCATTATTGAGTATTAAGAATTTAAAATAGATTTTAAATTGATTGAGACAAATTCTGCAGAAGTATCGCATATAAATTAATAAAATGTAATTCGTTGCACATAATTTATATAATTATGAAATCATGTGTATATTATAAATAATTGATCAATTTTCTTATGAAATGAATTTTTTTATGAATTCTTTCGTAATCAAAATTCAATTGAATATTTAAGGATTCATGTGATGGTAGTGCAGTAAAACTTGCATTTATCAATAATTTTCAATAAATACGAAATAGCACTAGTCTGAAATTTAAACTAACAAGATTGTTTGATGTTGATTCCATTTCAACCAATTTTAAAAGACATATTTGTAAGCTAGGATTCTCCTAATTTAACATTCAGAATTTTCCTCGTTCTAGTTTGAATAGTAATATTTATAATAAAAGAGACAAAGTTTTAATAACTGCTGTTATTATTATTATTATAAAATTTTACAGAGCAAAATATTCCAATAAAATTTGTTTCAATTTTACTGCATTTGTTTTCTTATCTGAACTTATATAATTATGATTTTCAGGAAGAACTTTATAGAAACTGAAGTCCACAGAATCACTTCCTAACATAATTTTTACACGACTTTTTTATGCTAACTAACGCAAAAATTTAACTAATATGATAAATGTTTTGTTGAAATACAGGAATGAGAAAAAAATGGCAAAATTATTTTCCATTCATGTTTTCCATTTCTTAAAAATGAAATTCATATTATAATCAACTAGTAAACCTTAGTAACATTTGACAACAAAATAAAAAAATAAAATAATAAAATATAAATACTTATTTTTATTTGCATATTTATACAATGTTAAATGTTACCAATTACTTTTCTTGGTAACCTAAACTTAAGAGAAATGTTTGCGCTTAGAATTGTCTGCTAAGTATTGTCTATTTTGTAACATAAGAAAATAATGGGTGTTTGTTCAAACTGTATTGTCTACCACATGAAATAGAGAGAATTCATGTTATTACATAATAAAATATAAAACATTTTCTGCAGTATGCGCGCCTTTTATAAATATAAGAACTGTTGTATTTTTTCAATTATGTAAACATTGCATCTACTTTTAATCGAAGAGAACATATTTAATAATTAATTATTTACTATACATACATGTTTTATTATATTTCAATTATTTTTATTTAATTAAAAATATTTTTCCAATTTATTTAAGATCATATATTTAATGACAATATTATATTATACAAAAACAATTCTATAAAGATAGTTATTTTATGTTGGATTTAAGTTTTTTCGTTTTAAAATATCATTTAATATATTTTGAGGAAAGCACCCTAGAAGCAATCGCATTGAAAACGCAAGTGCTACAACTCAATAAAAACATCTCCATCGAAACTATTCCACCCTCATAGCCACCAACTATGAACCTCTCTTCAACAAAGACGACATGCATCCCGCTATCAGAAGCCACAAGCACAATATCCTCAATATCCCAACCGCACCATCCCAAAAATAACCAATCCCAACCAAATTTAATATCGACATCGATGGATCCCAGCTAAACAGCAAAACAGGAGCAGCCTTCATAGTCTACGAAAATTCAGACCCAATTCACAAAAAACTCTTCAAACTGCATGAAGAAAACTCGGTATTCAAAGCAGAAGCCCTGGCCATAAAAGAATCCATTCAGTACTGCATCCACCAAAATATAAAAACGGTCACTATCTGGTCAGACAGCTTATCATCACTGCTGGCCATAAACAATCGAAACCATAAATCCCCAGTTATTAAAGCAACCCAAGAAATTCTTTTCAACAATCGCCACTGCCTCTTCCAACTCAGTTGGATAAAAGACCACAATGGAGTCCTGGGAAACGAAACAGCAGACGCCGCGGCCAAAGAGGCAGCTTCACATCCAAACTTACAGTTAACCCCCCTCAAGTGGTCAAGAGGCAAAGCTAAGCGTAAAATTTTCCAAAATCTCACCAAAAAATGGCAACAACTTTGGGATAATTCGACTACCGGCAAATATACACGGGAAATCATCCCCAAAGTAAACACCGACATCCTACACTCCAATCCATTCCTGAATGGTTTCCTCACCAACCATGCACCATGTCCCAGCTACTTCCACAGATTTGGCAAGGCAAGCTCCCCCTCTGCACATGCAATAAAACAGGAAATCTAACACACTACTTAACGGAATGCCCAATAACGGTAAACTATCATCTAAAAATCTCCACGAACTAATGCACAACACAATTCATTAAATTCTGCCTAACAGATGCCTTAAGGAAACAACGTCTCATCCAGCTGATGACCCTCCTACAAAACAAAGGCTTGGATTGCTGTAAAGATCCACTTATCCGAACCCCAGTCGATGTCATCTCCGACTCGGACAGTGAAGAAGACCTTTAACCCAGCACAGCTGCCCAGCTATCACAACGAAGCACACCTGCAGGCCTTTGTGCCCCACTAATGAATATCACTTGATTCAATAAGTGGCTGTGGCCACGGTTCTCCGCGGACGCCGGACACTCTGTGGACGGTGTCTGTTTCTTCAGATTGAGGTGGGAGCATACCTGATAACCTATTGGTATAGAGCAGGGCTTCCATCTCTCGTTGCCTGTCTGTCTGTCTCACAAGAAGATACTGCATAAGCTATTACGAAAATACTGATAGAAATTTTATATCAAACTTAGAATTATATGAGGGAATATATTATACATAAAATTAATTTTTAAAATTATGTATATAAATATTACTACAATTAAAAGGATGTGTTGAAAGCAATAGTAAATATTGTAAAAAATTTCTTTTACCAAAGTATATTAACAAAAATATATATAATACTGAAGGTAATTTTAAATTAAAAAAAGAATAAAAAACAATAAAATTGCTATATATAAAATTAGTTTGTGATAAATCATATTACAGAAATAAAATTTCATACATAAATACTATTTTTCTCAGAAAGAAATTGTATTTTCTTGGTATGAGACGGATTATAAAATAAGGGAAAAGTATAAATTAACTATTATTAAATTAAGTGAGGAAGAAAATTTTGTTTTTAAGTTAAAAACATTTGATATTCTTCTAGCAACAATAAATATGTTGTTGTTGTTACTTATGACACTTGGACAAGCCAAGCTCGTTATGCCTTGGCTAAGCGAATTTAAGTCAATAGGGAGCGTCTTTCGTTTTTAATCAGAAGCACCACGAAAATGAAAGTATGTCTTTGCTCTTTAAATCCTTCGATAGATGACATCAAAAGAGAATCCACTCCCTCAATTTTGACATCGATCTGAAGGTGGAAGAAATTTTCTCCCTATCATTGTACCAATGGTAACTGCTCAATGACCTACCACAGGACTTTCGATTCCACAGATTTAACGTGCATGTATATCGCATGTTCTCGGTTTTAACAAGAATGAAATGAAATTTTAGAAAAAATTGAAATAAAAGCCTGAATTTTTTTGTAATTGTTATAAGCTGGGCCACGCTATTACGCAGATTTATTGTAACAAGTAGCAAGACAAATGCACGGTGAAAGCATTAATAGATTCTTAATTAAAAATTTCCGATTTCCACAAATGTAATAAGTAAATTTTTTATTGGATTTTTAGTTTATAAGCAAATTTTTATTTTTACTCAATATTTGAGTCATTATATACTCACATTGCAGAGTTTATAATAATATACTTTAAAATAATAGGAATGTTCGGTACAATTTTATGAAATAGTGCATTATAATGTTTTTATTTTTTAATTTCGCGTGTACAAAATAAAAACAGGATGAGTTAGTGATCGGAAGAAAACAGTTAATAATTTTAAATAATATTGCTACAGTATTTTTCTTAACCATGTTATGAACCTGGCAACGATATGATAAGAAGAAATCGAAAATAATATAAGTTTGAAGTTGTGAAAACAGAAATTAGGAGCTGCAACTCTTAAGTCAATAAAAGAGCTTCTGTTTCTATAAATATATACCATCAATATACAGAAATGTTGAAAAATGTATATTATCCTGAAAGTATAGTGCAATCGAAATTTATTTTTAAAATGTGTCATTCATTATTGGTGCAGATTAATATTGATAAAAATAAAATATTAATAAAATCATCTTAAAATCATTTTTAATTTGAAAGATTACTCTCATAATTTTGTTATGAAAAAAAAAACAAATATTTTAAAACAGTAAAATGTTAAAATTAAGAAAAACTTAAAAAAATATAAGAAATTAATCTATTAATAACTAAAATGTCAAAAAGTATATGCGCATTTGTAAGTAATTAATGAACACGAAAAATATCATGCGGATAATGTAATTTGTATTTAGCAGCAAAATTGTTTTGCAATTATTCTGAAAATAATCAAGTTGTTTTTTTCTTATGTAATGAGATGTGTTACGTAAATTTTACACTGTAATTTTTCATTTATATTTCAGCAAACCGCATTCAATGAAATAATGCCAGTATCTTTTGAAAAATTCACGGTAAGAACTTCACACAAAATATATCAAATAATAATTTTTCACTAAAGGATCAACTTAAATTTCTTCGAAATCAATTAAGAAATTCTATTTTAATTAAAAATTAGGTTAGAAAATGTAATAGTTATTTAAAATCCATATGTAAGAACATTAAAGTAAGGCATTAGACACTTACTTTTGTTAATACATTTATTTAATCAATCAGTTATCTTAATTTAACGATGTACTTTTATTTTGAGTGAATAAAATTGTCACATTATTTATTATATCACTAAAATTTTTTACATCCGAGTTAGAATTTTTTCTTCTATATTCAAGGAGGAAGACATTGAGAAAAACAACATTAAACTTTTGAAACTGATATTTGAAATATTCTTATTTATGCTTTGCAATCATCATTTATATTTGATCTATTTATTAATAAAAATAATTAATTTACTAATTATTCTGAGGAAAAGAAATCTAAATATTTTAAACTGCTAAGAAATATTCATATTTATGCTATGCAATCATCATTTATATTTGATCTATTTATTTTCAGAAATAGTTAATTTACTAGTTATTTTGAGGAAAACAATATTAAATTTTTTAAACGGCTTTGTAATATATATATAATAATACTTATGCTATGCAATCATCATTTTTATTTGACCTATTTATTTTGTGAAATAGTTAATTTACTAAGTATTCTGAGGAAAGCAAAATTAAATTTTTTAAACTGCTTTGAAATATTCATATTTATGCTATGCAATCACCATTTATATTTGACCTATTCATTCAGAGAAATAGTTAATTTATTAATTATTCTGAGGAAAAATCTTAGATATTTAAAAAATAAAATTTTTTTTTAGTAAATTCTGCTTAGTAGACTTCTCAAAATTTAAAACTTGTTTTATATATCACATTAAAAATATAAATTTATTTTCCAGGAATATTGTGCTAATCCTATAACAGTTACAGACTGCAATCGATGGAATAATGTTCAGGTGGGATTGATTTTTTTATATTTTGCAGATAAGATTATACTTTGATGTTCTAACTAATTATAATAAATCAATAGATTACTAATTTATTGAAGTCCCAAATGAGATCAAGAACATTTATAAAAACGAAACATCTTTGAAAATTAAATTTTGGTATTTGAATGCTAATTAAATGAAAATGAATGAAAGTTAAACATTGACATATCTGGTGCACATGTTAGTTAATGTTAGTATATGTGGGGATGCTTATTTGTTAAGCTTTATTTAATAGTTAAATTATCTGCCTAATTAGATTTGCAAGTACTTGTAAGAAGTGTTTTGAAAATTGGAATACCAAAAAAATTAATATTAAAAAATAAAGGGGGAGTAATGGAAAATTGTGTCCAATAAAATCCTACTATCTTTGCAAGATTTACTGCAAAAGCCGGGAATCTGATAAAAATTTCTTGGTTTCAATTATTTAACGGTACAATTAATTAATAGATTAGTCTGTGATTGCGTGTATGTTAAACACGCGATGTTAAACAAGTTAGTTAAATCTTAACAACATATTTTTTAATGTAAGAAAAAATAAGAATGGAAAATCAGTCAAACCTCATAGATGTCGTGAACGAGTGCAATGCTACTCGTTAAGATTGTTGGCGCGTTAACATTCAAAATGTTGCCACTGCTGGCTCTCAAACTTTAAGTACTGAGTAGTGCTGCCATAAGTCAAATACTGTGTTGCACTTGGTTATTAAAATCATTTATATGCTACACAAATTAAAAAAGAAGTTTTGTAAAACGTTTACTGTGAAAAGTTTTTAATTAATCAGAAAAATGTAGAACATATCAGTAGTTAAACAAGACATATGTTATTTTCATCCTAATCTCATATATAAATTATTCAACATTTTATTTATTATTATAACTTATCAATGATAACTTAAAGATAATTTATTATGATTTAAATACGAATCATTATTCATGACAATTATTTGATTCAATGACGAATATTATTGCATTAAATACGAAATTTATTTCAATAACCTAATAAACTGAATTTAATATTTTAATTATTATTACGAATAATTTATTATGATTCATATTTGTAATTACTAATCAGATGATTTGAAGAACACGATATGATTTTATGTGTACCAACTGAAAAATGGTGTTTTTTTATTAATTTAAACATCCATTTGGAATATATAGATAAGTTATTTAACAAACTCATTCATATTTTCGCTTGTATTTCAACATTTTTTTCTCTTAATTGCATAAGATATATTTTTTACATAATATAACATAAGATGATTTTGAAAAATTAAAATATGCATAGAGTATTCTATTAAGATTTGTGCCATTATGAAAAATTTTAATAAATAATTTTCAATTTTTTAATTAAGAATTAAATAATATATTTTTCTTCGATCTCTATAATTTTACTTCATCTCATATAAATATTACCCGAATTTAGTGAAAAAATCTTATAGTTACTTTTTAAAAATATAAAAATATGGTGGCAAACTTAACTGTGAGATTAAATATTTTAAAATATTAGGAAACATTTTGGAATTTATCAAGAATTCTATTGAAGAATTAATGAGCAAATTCAAGAATCAAATAATTAAGTATAAAAAATAAATTCAAGAATTTAAAAAAAATCTAGGGTTAATAAACAAAAATTCTAAAACTGTAGTATGTAGAAACATTTGCGTTATAAAGGAATATTTTTGGAATGGAAGACGAAGCTTAAATTTCAATATTTTAAATTATCAATATCGGATAGTAATATAATTATCCGTTTTCTTATAGTCAGCGTTAGGAACAAAGAAAAGTTCAGAGTTGGATTAGACAATAGAAAATATATTTAATTGCAAATTAAATTTAAAATTGACATGAAAAAATTAAATGCGGTAAAAAAGGTTTTTTAGAAAAATGCTA
Organism: Latrodectus hesperus; assembly: GCA_037975125.1. Lineage (NCBI taxonomy): Eukaryota > Metazoa > Arthropoda > Arachnida > Araneae > Theridiidae > Latrodectus > Latrodectus hesperus. The sequence continues at coordinate 14,061 of JAJQOW010001158.1, forward strand.
CAAAATTTTCGGTCTCGTTCAACAATCTTTAAAAAAACAGTCAGTGTTCACAATGAATGTATATATAGAATCGTAACTTTGAGTAAGTCTTAATTGTTTACGAAAAAAGTTAATCATCTGAATATATAAAGTTTGAACTTTAATTACATGAATATATTACATATAAGTTATTGTCCCATATTCCAAATTAATTCTACGCTTGGATAAATATTTTGACTGATTTACGGAATAAAATTGATATTTTGCTTGTACAATAAAATATTTTTTTCTATTATAATATAATTTTCTTTGTTTGTCTTATAATAAATGAATATTACATTATAATTAATTTTAAATTATTAGTTAACGGCCTTTCTTGAAAAATTTCATATGTTAACAAATCTAATGAGTTATATTAACATAATAGCCATAACAGAAAAAATTTTAATAAGTAGGTTACAGGATGTTATTTGATCATGTAACATTATATTTGTTTATGTTTTTTTTTTTTTTTTTTTTTTTGGTTTTCACTTTTATTTTTACGCAGGATAGTTATTGAGGAGAAAACGTTTTATTAATTATTAAAGCTTAACACATATAAAAAGTTACTGAAATATTTGCGCTTTTAATTATCTGTTTTTATTTAATAATTATTTTCTGTTTTTAGTCTGACGCTGCTGAACTTTACGATGAGATGCACGAATATGGAATTTGCTGACTTCCATTTATAAGGATTTTTAATTCTTATTCCTAGAAGTCATTCGTTTTATAAATCAAAATTAGTGAAATTTCATTTTCATTTGAATAAAAATGTACTTGCACCGAAGAACGTAATGAAATTTAATTGATTCGAAAACAGTAGAATTGTAAAGTTCTTATTTCTTTTCAATAGAGAGCTACTCCTGTTGCTTATGAATAAAATTACGTTATTATTCAAAAACATTTAATTACTGAGATTTGTGCCATCATTTTTTTATTAGATTAAAATAAAAGACTACTATCAAGACTTTTAACGATAAATTTAAAGCATTTTATTGTTACTTATAACACTTGGACAAGTTAAATTTTCTACGTCATTGGCTATGCGAATTTAAGTCAATAGGATGCGTCTTTCACTTAACCAAAACATAATGAAGGTGAAAGTAGAAATTTTCCCTAAAGTTCTCCGATAGATGGCACCACAAGAAGATCCACTTTCTCGATTTTGACATTGATCCGGAAGGGAGAGGAAATGTTCTCCAGACTACTACACCCATGGTAACTGCTCAATGACTGGCCACAGGACCTTCAATTCCACAGATTCAATGAACATGTATTGCATGTACTCGAATGATCTTTAGCAGCATTGGGAATCTGGGAAACGAACCGAACCCATTCGGACGGATGGGTTGATGTCCTAACCTTTAGGCTACCATGGCAAAATATTTCTTGATAAATCATCAATTAGCTCTCAATTAATAATAAAAAATTGCAAAATAATACATTTTGAGTAATAGAACTATTTTATAGCACATAGTTTTAGTTATCTGAGAAGAAACGAACTATGTTTCAAAGTGATTTTCTATATTTCAAAGTGATTGCTGGGGAATTATGCAACTACAATGTAAACATAACATCTATCTACCAATATTTTATTGCTATTGTTCACAATACTTGGATTTAGTGATTAGAACAGAAAAAAATTAATACATTTGTTATTAAATTTATATTAATTTGTTACATAAAGAAGGTGACTGCGAAAACAAAATTACATTGGAAGAAGAAAGCAAAATCTTTTTTCTTCCTCTGAGAATCCTAAACAAATAATTAGAATGTCAAGTATTAATTTTTATGCTTTTGTGATCAATCTAGCAGCTTGAAGAAAACACATTTAAATTAACTGGATTTTAGTATATAGTTTGTTTAAGAAAAAGGATAAACCAAATTCTAAAAAACTTAATAATAGAAAACACTTTCCTTCCAATTGTTACATCCTGCATTGAAAACAGTCATTACAAATAATATATTTGTCCTCTTAACTAATTAAACTGCATTTAATTACTTTATACTCTTAATAATAACCATTCCTAATGTTTGAATGATTAAAAAAATAGATTATATTGGTTTGATTAGATTAATAAAAATCGGTTTAATTTGTTTAATAATGTTATTTTCTTTAAATATGCTTTTTTATGACTTAAGATAATTCAAATAAGAAATACTTCGCTAAATATAACGTATATGTATTAGAGAATTTTACGTGATATTAAAAAAAAACATAATATTAAATATTTTTATAAGAATTACACAGTAAGTTAAAGTTTGCTACTATTAATTTTTATTTTTATATATTTTACAATATTCCGAGTTCCCGAGGCTCAATTCCCATAAGCTCAGCAAAGTGAAGCATCATTTGCTGCAGGCAGTGGTTGGGAGGGTGACCACCGTGCACTCTCCTTCACTGGGTTGCTGGAGCACCGTGGGTTGGGGACGTGTCCAAGTTAATATGTGACGTCCATAAGTCCTTCCGTTGGTGTAGCGTGTATGTGGAGAGGAGGGTGCCAGCTCAGGTGTAGCCTCTGACCGCGGTTCAAAATTACGAGGCACCTTAAAAAGAGCAAAGTCGTACTTTCACCTTCGTGGTGCTCTGATCCAAACGAAAGACGCTTTCTACTGATTTAATTAGCACTGCCAAAGGCAAAAGCGAGCTTGGCTTGTCCAAGTTTCATAAGCAACAACACAACATACAATATTCCGGTAAAACTATATAAATTACACATTTTAACTTTTATTGTTAGTTAAACTTTAACATATATTGTCAATGCTAAAATAAAAATTCTTTGTTTAGTGTTTCGTTAAATGTTCAAAACTGTGGATGTTTTTATAATTTCATTTCTAATTAATTGACAATTAATTGTTTATTATTTGAGCTAACAATTTGTGCCTTTGTAATTTACAAAAATTTATTGAACACGGAGATAATGATGAAAATGGTAAACAAGAAAATGAAAGCAAGAAATGTTAAGCAAGAAAATGAAAAGTAAGCAACAAAAGGGTTTCTATGGAGTCGGATTTTATTTAAGATGTAAAACTAAAGATAAATTAAAAAAAAAAAAACCTTAAGCCAAATGATGGTAATATGAAAATAACTGAACACACACACATTACAGTGGAAAATTCCCTTCGTTTATTCTAACAGTTACAAATATTCATCAAATTTACTCACTCTATAGATGGAATATTTGACTTCAGTTGGAAAAGATTAAAGCTCGTGTTCGAGTTATGTTCGAGTGAGATTATTTTTCTCCTGAAATTTTATTTTAAACAGTTTTACGATTAATCAATTGAGTCATAGTTTACATAGAGCTTTAAAAACAACTTATATAATTATTTTATTGAAAAATAGTGTAAATAGCCCAATGTCTCTGTATTTGGTGATAATATTCTTATTGAAAATAGAAAAGCTATAATTGCAATAATGAATCATAATAAATGATTAGTTTCTGAAACTTAATGGACGTGTGAAAAGAATTTTAACAAAAAGAAAAAAAATATTCTATTTTTTAAATATTTAAAAATATTTAAGAAGAGATAAAAGTTTCTCTCTCTTCTCACTCACTCACTCACTCACACACACACACACACACACACACACACACACACACACACACACACACACACACACACACACACACACACACACACGCACACACACATAGCTATAGTTAGCTACTTTTCAATGTAAGAACCATCAGACCATCGGAATTGTCGCTATTTTCATATCGTGGTGGAAGTGTTTATATTGCAATATCATAGAAGTCACCAGCCAGGGAATGAAGCATAAATGTCACAGCTGCTTGCATGCTTCTATCTGATATGAATGGATGTCCAGACAGCAATTTCTTCAGGTGGAAGAACAGATATATATTGCTGGGAAGAAGATCGGGAATATAGGATGATAAAACCCTTCCCAACAAAATCTCTCGAGCAGAATTTTTTTGTGGAATTCACCACATGAAGATGAGCATCTCACTCACATTTTTCTTAGAATCTAGTCACAAATTCTATAGTGTAGTTCAGTAATGTTCAGTGTTCACTAATGTATGCCAGAAGGACTTTTCTGTCACTGAAGACCTTACACATCAATTTCTGTGGGAATTCAGTTTGCGTGACTTTCTTCCGTAGAGGAGATGCACTGTGATGTCAACGCAGCTATGGTTGCTTGGTTTATGAGATGAAGCCAGCATTATTTGTAACGATGATGAATTAACACAATTGACGATGGATATTGATAGGCGCTACTCTCGGTGAGTTCAAAAACTTATCACTGATTTCACCTCGCAGTCAGTGGGATAAGGAATAAATGTCAACATCTTTGAGCACTAAAATAACTTTATTATAAGCTATCAGAAAATTAGGATTACAATATAATATAGTCACTCTATAAACTACCTTACATGTTAAAAGAGTCAACAACAAATATTAATTTTCAAATATTTTTTCCATTTTTTCTGGAAAATTTTTTGATATTTCCAAGTTTAGCACTTTATAAGCTGAAAATATATTAAACAAATGTGCCGAGTGAAAAGGAGAGTTATGTATATGACAATATTAGTAGAAATGCAACAAGCACTATTTACTCAAATGTATTGGCGCTATTATTGCCATTAAATCGGAAAATCTCGAGAAAAATATTAAAAAGTATTGAATCTCCTATAACACTGATGCGGGACCAGATTTACCCGTTTTTGACGCATCGTAATATTGATTTACCGCAAACTTTCAATCATAGATCAAATGAGTACTGTTACTCAGAGCAGCTTATTTGATGTATAATTAATTAGTCTTCTAATTCGTAAAAAGTTGTTAGAAGAGGTTAGACAAGATTTTTTCACTCAGTTCGTCATAACTTATCAACAAGATGCAACGGTCTCGTTGGGTGAATGAAACACTTATTTTGCAACAAATTGTGAACTAGGAAAAGAGGTGGGCTTCTCCTTATACATCTTAAAACAATTAATGTTCAGAATGTCTGCATACAACTTTGAGTTCATCGTTCTAGTTCCAGAAACTTAAATACCAAAATGAAGCTATGAAAAATTCTAGAACATCGTAATATTGTCTGAACCAAACTTCACTGGTGATACAAATCAATCACTTAATGGTCCAATAACTGCGAATGATTGAGGAATTTGACATCCTATATGATTACATCTAGTGAAAAGTTATGATTTTAATCCACTGCACTCTTTTCAAAATTCATTAATTACTCTCACAAATTTATCCTCACATTAAGAATGCGACAGATTTCACATTTTTAATCAAGCACAGTTGCTTGCTTTTTCCTATTTTCACTGTTGTGTATTTTTTAATCAATGACCGAAATTTCATGAACATAAATCTCAAGGATGGCACCATGGATTTAAATTATTAAATATTTTAGGTTAGTCATTGACTTACAAATTTATGTCAAACTTATCAAACAACTATCAACAATTTCATATAATTTTAAATGATACATTAAACTACGTTACTGTTTTCTTGGGAAGAATGCTTTAATACTTTTGACCTGATAGCCCATTTGAAGAAAGGTTCTTTTAATCAATAAATAACATATATTGGTATGATGTGATTACATTTTCCTTAAAATATAAAACTAATTGTACTTGATGATTTCAGACAGAAAGGAAATTAGATTTTGCACAATTTCATGTTAGAAAAATCAACAATTTTTATAATATTACTTAGTTTTCATGTGAATATCTTGGAAAAGAACCAAAAAGTTGATTCAATAGGACTAAAAGAATGCGACGAATGTTACATGCAAAGCAGAAATTTATTAGAAATTTTCAATCATATTAACTTATATAATGAATGGAATTTCATTTTATATAAGACTGGAAGCAGAGAAGTAAATTAAAAGCTTGCAGTATAACACTATTTAAGTAGTTTTTATATACCATAATAGATTTCGTTTATTTAATTGCGCAGTGATGACAACTTCTACTGCAGTGATGACAGCTTCTATTAAATAGAATCTGCATATGTCTAAACCTAGAAAAATTGAAATATTATATCGTACTGTTGATTCTTAGTTATCCTCTAAATGTTCATCTCTTTACAAAAACAGATGTAATTCAATTTTCTTAAAGTCAACATAAAGTTTATCTATCTTATGAAGTAAAACATAATTTAATTTTCTTACAAAACCATAGTAATTTTACCCACTGTAAGCTTATTGTGGATACTTATTATGTGAGTAGGAGAATAGTACCCCTTGTATTCTGCCTTTAATTACTCTGTTTCTATGGAAAATATATAGTAGGTGAAAAAATATATTATCGATTTATTAAATAAGAAAATATATTTTTTAATTAATAAATAAGTAAATAAATTTTTTTATGTTTCTCTATCCTTTTTCATTTAAGGGCTAAAGATGGTACACCTACTTGGTGCCCCAGTATATAAGTTGTCATCACCTTCGCCCTTTGTCCTCCTGTATGGATTGATCCTGAAATCCACCGGGCATTGGAAAAAAAAAACTTCTAACGAAAGATAACTTGTTAGAAAATTTGACAGACAAAAAATATCTTTTCGGCAAGGTAAACAATTTACTTTTAATAACGTAACAGGAATGCTTAAGAATTAGTAAAGAACTCTTGAGGAAACAATGAATTGAAGGGAATGATTATATTTTAGTATGCAATTTTTGTATTAACGATATTCCCATTCTATAGTAATCATTGATGAGTATTATATATCATTAGTCAGTCACCAATTAAAAAAACAATATGTTTCAATTCCTTTTAATAAATTTATTTAAACTGAATTTTTCCTGTAATGCATAAATTTTTCATAAGGAAGTAAAAATATTAGAACAACTGCATTGACAATATTCTTTGAAAAGTGCATTATCTTTCTTCAAATAATGTAAATCGGATATTTGAGTAGGTAGTTGGATGTCATCATAATGCGTCTAATCTGCATGCAAGCGTACTGAATTTCTTCAAAAACACATTTTGGTTTAAAGAATATAATTGTTAGGTTTTCAATATCATAAAGTTCAAACTGTGTGACTATTATTTACAAGGAAAACTGAACCATATTTTTTCAGATAACTATTCATTTTCGTTGAATACAATTTTCGACTGATATTATTATTATTACTATTAAGTTAAAATTATTTCTATAACATCCTGAAAACATCTATAAGGAAGGAAGTATAAGGTTAATATCATTGCCTAACGTTTCTATGTCGTTGATTACTGCACGCGATATGTCCTGATTGTATGCAACCAACGAAATATTGCAACTAACTCCGCAAAAATAGACTCACAAATCTCTCATTCAATGTGTTGGTCTACAGCAGTGCTTTTTCCAGTTGTATACGTGAATTTTTCTATATCAATTACGTTACCATGCAAAAAAGGAGTTATAACAATTTTAAAATCACTTGTTTACTTTAGCTGTAATATATTAGAATATATTACATTGAACATTAAACATTCAATTGAACATTTAGATACTGATATCTCAGTTTTGTTGTATGTATATCTACTTAGCTGAATTCTGAGAAATTTTCAATGTGTCACATTGTTGTCTTAGGTGAATGTGACCCAATGATTGTATGAAATTATTTAAGGAGAATACACGAGATTAATAATTAAATCCATTACAACAGACATCAATTATTAATCCAGGCATCGAAAGTCTCTTTTAAATTTTACTTAACAGTTATGTATATATGAGGTTTCTGGTAATGGCCAAAGATTTAAAATCTTAAATTCATGTTATGGTCCATCTATGTATTCATGTTTTCTTAGTTAGGAGCCTGTAATAGTTCAAACATTTTTTGGGAGATTGAGAAGATTTGGAGGTTGTTTAGCTGGAAAATAATGGTCACTCTCATTTAAGTTATATGCTATGAAGCTTACAATAAGTAAAACATTTATACATGAAACACATGAAAAAATTGCGCATTATATTAATTGTAGTCAATGTGTGTCACGTTTGTTAAGTATCATTATAATCTGCACAGCCCTATAAAACTTCCAAAATCTACAGTTTCAATTATTGAAAATTTTAATTATGAATTTATAAGATAAATTATTAATTTATAAGATAAATTAATAGTATATTTTGCAATTTGCTTCTTCAAGTTATGAGGCACGATTTTAAGAAAATTAGTAATTTTGCTTAGGAGGACCGCATATTTTTAAAAGGCATTTCCATATAAGGCAATACAATTACGGTAATAATCATTAATAAGATTTACTGTCATGAGAGAGAGAGAGAGAGAGAATTAAACAAAAAAATTTCATAATGAATATATTTTACAAATAATATATTGTAAATCTAAATTTTACAGTATATAATTTGTAAAACTTATGTTTTATTAAATTTATGAAATTTAGAATTTTATTTCTATTTTAATTAAAATCTATGAAAAGCAACTAAAAGGAGGAAGAATGTTATTTATGACACTTTAAATTAGCTAAAAAAATTGATAAAATAAAATAGTTTTTACCTAAAAAAAGGAATAAAAATACTAGAGAATTTTAAAATACTATTTCTCAAAATTTTAAGAGAAAATTTTGATGATTACACTGCAGTTATGATTTATCTAAAATTTTTGCGGGGGAAATGTAGTATAAGTTTTTTAAATGAAAATGTATAATTACATACCCATAATACCCATTAATACAAAGATTTAATTACATACCCATTGAAAATTTTCAGAAATGAATTCATTTTTTCATGAGTAACAAAAGTTTCATTTAATTTAACTTTATAAAAATAATCGGTATGATAAATAATTCATTTATAGCACACTTTTAAAAAGAATTATTAACGAGTGATAAATTTTTTTGGTTTCGATAACTTTAAAATATGATTTCCTCTCACTGCTTTATGTTAATTCTTAAAAAAGTATTTATTTTATAATGTTCATCTTATATTTTATATTACATTTTCTGACATACATTTCATAAATTTTGAAATGCAAATTTATGAGAGAAAATGCATATTTAGAGGAATATTTTTCTGAGTATGTCCTTATTATCTAAGAAAGTTTTCTGGCTTTGGTGTTCACATTTGCCCCTCTCATTTGCTATCTTAAAGGATTCTAAAAGACATTTTTGATTTTTTGTTTCTTTCTCAAATAATTTTTATTAAAGAAAAATAAGTCCTTTATTTAATTTTCTTAATAGAATTTATAGCTTCAATTTTAAGAAAGTAAATATTCAAATTTGTTTTCTTGTTTCCGATTTTATTTACTAGACAAAGACATTTTCTTTAATATTTTAATACAGATTATTAATTATAAATTAAAAGTTTTAAAATATATTTATTTACATAAAACGCATGAATATACCTTAACTGTTATGAACATTTATATGCATTATACAATGTTTTCAAAGTAGATGTTTCCTGCCATGTGAAAAACTTAAAATTAAAGTTGAGAATATCATTTTCAGTTCAAATACTTATTAATATTATCCAATCCTTAAATTTTTAGATAAATTGGTTTTTGAAAAGTATCGTTTACAGGTATAATTATTTCGATTAAAGTAATAATAATTACAAAAATATTTAAAGTTATTTTCTTATATAAAAGTCATTCATATATTATTATAAGAACTCTGTCAACAGATATGTAATTATTATGTTGGTAAACGGAATAAGTTCTTTGTGTTTGAAACAATTATTATGGAATAATTTGGAAAAGAGCTTCTGGAAATGAAAATCACTATTTTAAAATCACTTCCACTCAAAAAACAAAAAAATGTAATTATGTCATTGAAAAAAGAACTCAATTTCCTGTATAATATAAGCCGTAATACTCTTCTTAATTTTTACCACTCGTTATTCCGATTTATATCGTTTTTCATAAGATGTGTTTACTTTGGTATATTATGTATTAAACTTTTTATTAGAAAAAAAATATATTGAAAAGTAAATGTTGTCGAAGAAAATTCAAGATATTTTACAATTGTATTAGTAGGTAGAAAATTATTTTTAATTTTTGTGAAAAATTATTTTCTTAAAGCAAATGAAGAATACAATTAAAATGTGATGACTTTAAGAAATGAATAAACAACAATAATATCTGAAAAGGAATATATTTCAATTTTAAAATTATTTTATTTCAGGAATCTATTTGCTGTAATTTTTAAGTACAGAATCTTTCTATTTTATAAATTTGTCAGATAAAATATATTTAAAAATTCATTGTATAGTGCTATTATACTAAATTAATGAATTATAGTCCATTAATTTTAATAATTTTGGAATTAATTACATGATATTAAATTGTAAATACATTTTATGCAAATTTTATTGTTCCATCTATTATTTTTCTGAGAAAAGTAATTGGTCAAAAAGTTGTCTTTAATATTTTAATATAGATTATTATTTTTAAATAAATAGTTTAAAATATATTTATGTACATAAAAATGCATGAATATACCGTATCTATTATGAACATTTATATGCATTATACAATATTTTCTTATTAGATGTTTTCGGCCATGCGAAAAGCTTAAAATTAAAGTTGAGAATATCATTTTCAGTTCAAACAATTATTAATATTATATAATCTTTACATTTTTTGGTAAAGTGATTTTTGCAATATATCGTTAACAGACATAATCATTTTGATAAATGTAATAATTATTGAAAATATTTAAAGTTATATATATCTCTTCAAATATTAAACTTATTCATATATTATTATAAGAACTCTGTCAACATAAGTATAATTAGTATTTTGGTAAACGGATAAAGTTCTTTGCGTTTGAAACAATTATTATGGAATAATGTGGAAAAGAGCTTTCATTTCTTCAAATGAAAATAACAATTTTAAAATCGTTTCTACTATGGAAACAGAAAAAATAATTGTAATTATGTCATTCAAAATGGAACGCAAGCTCTTGTATTATATAAGCTGTAATTCTCTTCTTAATTTTTAACTCTTTTTATTCCAATTTACTTGGCTTTTTAAAATATGTGTTTACTTTTGTATGTTATTTATTAAACTTTTTATTTGGCAAGTAGCAATATATTGTGAAGTAAATGTTGTCAATGAAAATTCAAGATATTTTACCATCGTATGAGTAGTAAAATGCTTTCAATTATTGAGAAAAATTATTGTCTTAAAGCAAATGAAGAATGCAATTAAAATGCGATGATTTTATGAAATGAATAAAAATTAATAATATCTCAAAACGAACATATTTCAACTTTAAAATTATTATTTTATTTCAAGAATCTAATTTCAGTAATTTTTAAATACAGAATAGGTAAATTTTGTAAATTTGTCAGATCATATATATATATATATATATATATATATATATATATATATATATATATATATATATATATATATATATATATATATATATATATATATATATATATATATATATATATATGTATGTATATGTATGTAAGTATATATATGTAATTAAATACTCATTTTATAGTGTTCTTTGACTATATTTATGAACTACAGTTCATTAATTTTAGTAACATTGGAAACAATCAATTGACATTAACTAGTAAATATATTTTCTACTGGCGTTTTTGTTTCATTTATTTATTTATTTAATTTTTTTTTTTTTTGCTGAGACAAGTAATTTGTCAAAAGTAAAAGAATTCAGTCACTATTTTGTAGATAATAATGCAAAAGTGCACCATTATTTCCCTTGAGACGATTGTAGTATTTTTTTTATTTTATTACAAGTAAAGAAGGATATTTTTTAGTGTCAAAATAAATGAGAAGCAAGCATGTTTCTTTCCTTGGTCCCATGATTATATAAATTGGATACTCAAGAAAATGAAGCCAATAAAACTGGTGTATATAAAGGTGACCTAAAAGCTGGTGACCAAATCGTGTATATAAATTTTCTGAATAACAATATAAATCAATGAAATTTAAAGCAGGAATGTACAGATCTGCAATAGTTTCGTTTACCTGAAAATGAAATCAGATTTATTTCATTACAAGTAAAGAAGAATATTTTGTATCAAAATAAAGAGTAGTAAGCATGTTTCTTTCCTTGGTCCCATGATTATATAAATTGCATACCCAAGCAAATGAAGCCAATAAAACTTTCCTTTTCTCAGATCTCAGATATATATTTATGAAAGGGAAATATATGTTGGTTTGCATGCATGAAAGAGATATTAATCAGTACACTTTTATCGTGCATTTCTGACCAAACGGTGTAAACAATGCTTCTGAATAACAATATAAATCAATGGAATTTAAAGCAAGAATGTAAAGATCTGCAACAGTTTCTTTTACCTAAAAATAAATCAGATTCACGGGTTATTTACTACGCATACAAAATACATATATAATTCAAAATTTTTGAAAAGTTTTATTTAAAGGAGATTGTAAATTTTAACTAAGAATATAGGGAAAATTGCCGTCCTAATTGCCATTTTTTGGTTACCAGTTAACGCGATTATTAAGCAAATAACGTTGATCCTTTTACAAATTATGTCTAAATGGTTTGAAGAAATCTCTAAGCATCACATATATTGGCGATACTGAAGTATTTAAAGATTTTTTCTTTGCTTGAAACATGACATTGATATAAATTTACAATGTGGAGAAAAATATATCTGATATTTGACATTAAGCTAAATTAGTGAATGTGAAAGGAAGAAGGTATTTCGAAGGAAGATTAGGTATTTTAAATTTATTTTTCTAAATACGATATTATGTATATGAAAAACTTTCTATTCTAGCATTAAAACGTTTAGTCTAATTTTGTGGTATTAGTTACTTATGTTACTATTTGCAATGTTATTCTATAATAGCATTTCCATACGTTTTGTAAAAGATGTGAAATGAATCATTTATGTATTAACTGTAATTTTGTTACACATGCGAAGTACAAAGAAAATGCCAAAGCATGCATTCCTTTGGTAAATATTGGGGTAAACTATCAAGAAATAAAATATATTATTCTTCTGAGGAAAAAATAATATTGATTAAAATGTAAATAATACTGATATTTTGTTACAAAGCTTATTTAATTGTTTTTTTTTATCTTTATGAGCAAAAATGTATACTTACGTTTCCTGGTATTTGAAGTGTTACGTTTGAATATTGCTCTGCATTTACGGTTTACTCCATATTTAAACTTTAGAATATTTTATGGACTAAAAATATATTGTATGTATTATATTCATACTTACTTATATAAATTACATAAAAATTAGAAATATATTTGGTTAAATTTTTTTACTGATGAAAATTGGATGCAATAATCATATTTCATTCAATAATCATATTTTCTCTTTGTATAAACTATTTTTTTTTAAATTTTGTTAGCATTATAAAATTCTTTCAAGCAACATGATTAAAGCTGGTTACGATCATTTCAAGGTAAATGACTTTACAGAATTTAGGGCGGAATATTATTCGTTTATTGAAGCGATAAAGGTAAGGTTATTAAAATTATTTTTAAATTAACCTAAAAATAGAAAAAGAAAATCTTAAGATAGATCTATACTTTATATAAGTAAAATAAATTTTCTGAGTATTAATCTTCAATATAAATAACTTCAATCAGCCAAATATTTAATCGGAATAACTCAAATTAAATTTTGAAACATTTGTTAAAGTATGCATTCTATTCTCGTTTAAATTCATAAACATTTTAGAATTCATTTTTGCATACATGGAAAACATTACTTGTTAAACGTATATATGTAAATTATAAAAGTGTATTTAAGATTGCCATACATAGGTTTTTTCGAATTAAGGAAGTAAATTTCGAAAGTTGTTCCCATCTATATAAAAAGTGTTAATGTTTTTAAAAACATTTTTTCCCTTAAAATATTTGATTTATATATCAAAGAAATATTTTGTAATAAATTTCGTATTTATATAAATGAAATAAAATATTCTAAACGTTAAAGGGTATAAAATACTATATTTCTAATTTTATTACATCATATTCTTAATCACCTTTACCAAACATTATTGATAATAATAAGTAAAGATTACAAAGAAAAGGAAATATAGAGTTGAATCATTCGTCATTATTCAGTTATAAAATATTGAATAATGGCGTCGAAATCAAATAAATATTGCTTTGAAATATTAAAATGATACTTTTATCTAAACAAAAGTATTAGGAATACAAATGCAATTCTTAAATAATTTCCTTTAAATTAAAAAAACTATATTTTTATAAGTAGTAATGAATAGAAAGAGATAGAAATATAATAAAAATAAATTGAATATTGTTTTAACATTTAAATAATAAAGTAATATATTTTGGCATGAAGAATGCTTTAATGTTTTTCCTTATTCATTAACGATTTGATAAAGATAATTTATATTTGAGCATCATTCAATTAAGAAGATATGATTAACTTTGGTTAGTTATGTCTGAAAAAAATCAATCCGTTTTGAAAGATATTGTGGTCATTGTTTCTGATCAGGATTTATATATATCATTTAGATCACTCAAAGTTTCTAACTGAATAAACATCGAATATTTCTAAAATATCCTTTTAATGTTTAAGTGTTAAACGATAAGCTTTTGATTCACAGTTTTACTTATCACATTAGATATTTTTGAAATTAGAAATACTTTAATAAACCAAAAAATTTCAAATTGCCTTCTTACAGATTTACACATTGAATATTCATTATTTATTATGATACGTTATTCATTTAAAATCTGTTATTAAATATAAGGAATAATATTTAATCACACAAAATTAATTTCAAAAGAAATGATCCAAAATTTCAATTGATAAGGTTTCGGTTATTCCACTATAGATTTTCAGTTTTTACACCATGCTACTTTTAGGGATACCATTTCTACCCACGAATGGTACACACGCAAATATCGTGGCTCCGCACCAGTAGGTAAACACAAGAGATACAGCCAAACGGCTCTGACAAGACTGCGAAGTGGCCACCTGCTTGCTCAGAGACACGTCTCTGTTACCAAGGTCTACCCTTTCTGACCCAAATGCCGAGTGATTCAGGCCTCCCCATCTCATATTTTTCAGTGCATTGGGTGTGAGAGAGGGGACATGGAGTTGAGACCGGAGGTGGTGCTTGAGATACTGACTATTTTTGGATTCATGGGGCTGGTGTGATGGTACTGTCACGCCAGTTGGGGATAAGCAACAACAACAACAGTTTGTACGCAGTTAATAATACATGAACGAGACTTACAAATTGCAATATGTTAATTTGACTTCAGTATAAATAAATTAGGACATTTAATAATTATTTAAAGATTAAGAAATATATTCATTAGTCTTAAAGTAATTTATATAGTTTTTCATTGAGTAAGGGAGTTAAGAACAGGAAAAATAGCCCTTAAGATGACGACCCGGTATTCAGTTAAAGGGATGAAGAATAAACTGGACCAAAGAAACAAAGGTAATTATTTATAATGCAAATAATACTGAATTTCAACATTAAATTTAATTTATTTTATTTAATAGTTGGAAAGTTGAAACAATTCAAACCGATATTTTTTATAGAAAATATAATTCTTAGCCAAAACAACGAAGATTTTGATATTAGAAAGAGCATATAATGAAATTATAAAGAATAAAATACAAAGTATATAAATATCAAATTTAACAAATATTTAAAATGGTAATTATGTTTTTTGTAATGCTTGTAAGTTTTCTATACTGTGAAATTCTAATTCACATTTCTAATTGTGATTCTTGTAGAAAATATTTTTTATTTAAATTTTTGTAAGAAGTTTTTATTTTAAAATTTTCAAATATCAAATCACGAAATTTTATTTTGTAAAATGTTCTTCTTAATTCAGTGATATGGATTTCAAAATTTGAATAATAAGGAGCAAAATATATTGTATTTTAGAGAGTGAAATTTCAATCAATTGCATTTACCTAAAGTTTTTTTTTCTTTCCGGCATTATATGTAAAATATGGACACAGGATAAAAAGTCTTTCTAGTTACTGAGTGGTTTAAATAAAAATATTATTTCTTAAACAGAAGAAAGACATATCATTATTCAATACATTAAATATATTGATTGTTACAGTTTGTTCATCTTTTATAATTTCTAAATATTTAAATAACAGGTGATCAAATTTTTTAATGAGTTATCCTCATTTTAATAGAAAATCATTAGAAACATTTACTAAAGTGAAAATCATAGATATTAATGTTAAACTTTATATAGGCTGCTGACCATTAAAGTTATTACACTGGGGAACAACAAATGAAAAAGAAGACATTAACATTCTGCAGACATCTTGGTATAAAAAGATTAAATTTTCAAATTACTAGGGGATTCGCTCACGTATGAAGAACATCTGAAGAAACTCGCAATTAAATTGGCACTTTCAGTTAGTCATGTGTTCAAACTGTGCGTAAATTCATTTCATGAAACTTCATGTCTTTGCCAAATTTCATTTAGTTGGAGAAGAGTAATGATTTTTGCAGTTACATAGTAAATTATGGTCAGATATTTTTAATTCGACAAATGTCTGAGAACTGTTCCAATAAGGACAAAATACGAATATCCTCAGAAGAGAGGAACACCAAAATACGTCCTGTCATTTCTGTCCTTAAACTGTCTTTTTTAATGATTGCGTTCAATAAGACTTGAAGTATTCAATGATCTTGAACTGTCTTAAATGTACGTATCACGTTTTTTAATTTCCAGCTGACCAAAATGGACATTCATGTCTTGAACAACGGCTGTTATATCAAGTGCAAAGGACCAATACAGATAAAGAAAACAACCGATATTTTCATAGAATCCTAAGAGTTTTACGTCTTCCACACAGAACTTTAATTAGTTTGAAAAGGCAGCGTTGTGCGAACCCTGTATATATCGTTTCAGTGGTCTGAATGAGAATCACGGTAGATTCTATACTGTAAAGTGGAAAGCCTTAGTTAAAGTCACGGTGCTAAATGTCTGTTCACCAAACTCACAATGACTTTGTAGTAGAAATTTTCATAACAAATAATCATTTGTCCTGTCACAACATATATAAACAATGAAGAAAGAAATTGTAATTCTGTTTTCAAAATCAACGTTTGGTTGAATAATAAGTATTTCTCCAAATGGTCTTTTTATCTTATTGGGATGTCTACTACAAGGTGTCAAATTATTTTGTGTACTATGACGGAAATTGAGGAATTCATTTAATAACTAATGGTATATAATGAGATTGGTCGATTATGGGACGCCAACCTATTAAGATACCTAACATTTTGTCTATTAGTCATGGAAGAACTACTGAACTAATTGTGCTCGTTTTCAAATTTCGAAAAACAACATCATAAAACAGTAAACCGCAGTTTTGACTTGCAGTTTTACTGACTTTATCTGCCTGTATAACAATTTAGAATATTAGCCGTGAGATTAATCCACCGTAATTCAGAAAGTAACATCTAATCCAGGAATCTATTGAACAATTCTTATTTTATAATGTACTATCGATAACTTTGGTCTCACATATTTGAAAAGAAATTAAATGCTAATTACTTATTTTCTTCCTTCTAAGTGATTCTGAGTTCGGTAAAATCATACATTTCTTTGTCTAAAAATTTAATTGCCTCATCTGTTTTTATCGTCTTAGATTCTTATTCATATTTTGGGAAAATATTTAATGACTTTAAAATGAGATTTATATTTTATGAAAATGTTAAATTTGAAGAAACATTTAATGATTTTTTATAGGTATGTATATGCTTACGCATTGAGTTATTTGTTATTAATTACTTCATATCTTTAATTATCTTTTATTTTAGACCTGTGGAAGTGATATTCTCGATGAACTGCATGATGATGGACTTTGTTGAAGTTTAAAATTTATATTCATGAAAATAGAAACGTAAATTTTCGAAGAAAGTATAAATTATAATTATTAAAATATTGTCAAAAATACTTAATAAAATGATAAAATGTCTATGTTATATCTATATCATTGGAAGAAAAAAACATTTTTCATTGCATTTAAGGCTATTTGATGGTTTTTATAACAGAAGAAAAAACAAGAATAAAAATATCCCTTTTTGTTTCTGAGATGAGGATTTGTATATATCATTTAGATCAGTCAAAGTTTCTAACTGAATAAACATCGAAATATTAAAAAAAATCTTTTTAATTTTTAAGTGTGAAGCGATAAACCTTTCATTCACAGTTTTAATTATCATTTTATTTTTGAAATGAGAAATACTTTTATAATTCAAAATAAAATTTCAAATTGCTTTCTTACAGACTTACACATTGAATATTATTTAATATGATACGTTATTCAATTAAAATATTTTATTAAATATAAGCAATAATACTTAATCACACAAAATTAATTTTAAAAGAAATTTTCATAAATTTCAATTGAATAGGATTCGGTTATTCCACTATAGTTTTTTCAGTTTTTATATCGTAAATAATACACAGAACGAGACTTACAAATTTCAATGCGTCAATTTTACTTCAGTATGAATAAGTTATGAAATTTAATAACTATTTAAAGTTTAAGGAATATTTTCATTAGTCTTAAAGTAATTTATATATTTATTCATTGAATATGGGGTTAAAGAACAGGGAAAATAGCACTTAAGATGACCCAGTATTTGGTTAAAGGGATGACAAATAAATTGACCAAGGAAACAAATGTAATTCTTTAAAATGCACATTATTCTGAATTTTATCATTAAATTTAATTTACTATATTTAATAATTAGAAAATTGAAACAACTCAGACAGATGTTTTTATAGAAAATATAACTGTTAGCCAAAACAACGAATTTTTTTAAATTAATATGACAATACAATGAACTTATAAGGAATAAAAAACAAAGTATATAAATTTCAAATTTAATAATTATTTAAAATGGTAACTGTCTTTTTTGTAAATCTTGTAAGTTTTCTATATTATGATATTCTATTCTACATTTGTATTGTGAAATTTGCAGAAAAATTTTTTTATTTAAATTTTTCTAAGAATTTTTTATTTTAAAATTTTCAAATATCATTTCACAAGATTTTATTTTGTAAAATGTTCTTCTTAATTCAATGATATGGATTTCAAAATTTAAATACTAAGGAACAAGTTATATTACATTTTAATGAGTGAAATTTGAACAATTGCATTTTCCAAAATGTTTTATTTTGCTTTCATGCATTATATGGAAAATATGGACACAGGATAAAAAGTCTTTCTAGTTACTGAAAGGTTTAAATAAAACACATTATTTCTTAAACTGAAGAAAGGCATATCATTATTCAATACATTAAATATATTGATTGGTACATTTTGTTCATCTTTTATAATTCCTGAATATTTTCATAAGAGTTGTTCATATTTTTTATGAGTTCTCCTCATTTTAATAGAAAATCATTAGAAACATTAATTAAATTGAAAATTATGCATATTAATGTTAAACTTTTAATAGGCTGTTGATCATTGAATGTATTACACTGGGGAGCAACAAATGAAAAAGAAGACATTAATATTTTGTAGACAACTTGGTATAAAATCATTATTAAATTTTCAAATTATTAGGGGATTTGCTCACGTATGAAGAACATATGAAGACCCTTGCAATTGAAATGGAGCTTGCCATTTAGTCATGAGATCAAACTGTGTGTAAATTCATTTCATGATACATCATTTCTGTACCAAATTTAATTTATTTAGAAAAGAGTAACGATTTGCAGTGACACGGTAAATCATGGTCAGATATTTTTAATTCGACAAATGTCTGAGAATTGTTCTGATAAGAACAACTATCCGTGTATTCTCAGTAGAGAGGAACATCAGAATACGACCAGTAATTTCCGCTCTTAAATTATTTTTTAATGATTGCGTTCAATAAGATTCGAGGTAGTCAGTGATCTCAAATGTACTTATCACGTTTTCGAATTTCGAGTTGAATAAAATAGACATTCATTTCTTGAACAATGTCTATTAGTCATGGAAGAAATTTTGAGCTAACTGTGTTCGTTTTCATATTTGGAAAGGCAACATCATAAAACATTAATCCGCAGTTTTGACTTGCAGTTATCCTGACTTTATTTGCCTCTATCTAGTTCAAAATATTATACATGAGATTAATTACCCGGAATTCAGAAAGTAACATCTAATACAGGAATCCATTGCACAATTCTTATTTTATCATGTACTGCAGATAAATTTGGTCTCATTTGTATCTTTGAAAGGAAATTAAATTCGAATGATTTACACATTCCATTTTCTCCCTTCTAGGTGATTCTGAGTTCTGTAAAATCATACATTTCTTTGTCTAAAATTTAATTGTCGCATGTGTATTTATCGTCTTATACTCTTATTCATATTTTGGAAAAATATTTAATCACTTTAAAATGAGATTTATATTTTATGAAAATGTTAAATTTGTGAAGAAACATTTATTGATTATTTTTATAGGTACATATATTTACGCATTGAGTTATTTGTTATTTATTACTTCATATCTTTAATTATCTTTTAATTTAGACCTGTGGAAGTGATCTTCTCGATGTACTGCATGTTGCTGGATTTTGTTGAGGTGCAAAATTTATATTCATGAAAATAGAAATGAAAAATTTTGAAGAAAGAGTAAATTATAATTATTAAAATATTGTCAAAAATACTACATAAAATGTCAATGTTATATCTATAAGAAAGTAAGTGATTAAAAAATACAAGAAAGCAAATTAAACTAAAGAATATTCTTTTTTCATACTTTTCAATTATTGGATTTTTTAAAAGCATGATTTGTATTTTCAAACAGAATGCATATTCATTCAAATAATTTTTCCTTCCAAGAAAATAATTATTTTGTAAAATATAACATTTGAATTATATCTTTCAGAGTATTAATTATGCTTATTTAATTATATTTTAGGATGTTAGGTGATTTTAATCAAATTAAAGATATTTAATTTGACTGAATTTTTATTCAGCAATTATTTAAAGCAGTTTATTTACTAAATTCCTGCTTGATATACTCTGTGTAATAAATAATACACAATTGGAGTTCCGGAACCATGGTGACCTTGTTGGTAGGAAAGTCGTCTCCTTATCGGAAAGTTGTCTGTTCAATCTCGGTTCAGTCGTAGATCCGTCGTGTTCGCTAAAGACGGCTGTGTCACTTTCAATAAGTCATGGTTGTAATGTCGTCCAGCTGATATGATATGTTTTTTGATGGAAGGCTAAGCTTTGGTTGTACTACATAGCCCCGAAGTCTGTATCTGGTTGGTTCTATCTAACTTGTGGTGTCCAATTCAAAGGGAAGCATGCTGCAGCAACAACAACAAAAGGAGCTTGAACGACAAGGATCATAAAAATTTTGGTTTCTGACAAGATATTAGTATTATCAATTTAAATTTATCTTTATTATTCAGGGAATTATTCATCATCAAAAAGTTTTAAACCTTTTTCACAGAGAAATTTTAAATAAGCAATATTTTTTCTTTAATTTTCGATAGTTAGATTTGTAAAAGCACATGATCTATTTTTACAAATAGTAATAGTATACTCATTAGAATAATCCAATTCTTCAAAAATAAATATTTTGTAAAGTTAAACTTTTGAAATGTATCTGTAAACGAGTTCATACTTATTTAAGCATATTTTAGGATGTTAGTTAGGAATTGAACAAATTAAAGATATTTAAGGGGAATAAAAACTTATCAGGAATGTTTAAAACAGTTTATTAACTAATGCCCTAATTCCTAACTACTTCTTGCAGTAAATGGTGCTTAACTGAAACTCCGTTGATGAGGTAACCTGTTTGAATAGGGCGTCGTTCTCATTATCGGAACATAGTAAGCTTCTATCCTGGCTTAGTGAAAGATCCGCCGTGTTCAATAAAGGCGGCTAGGTCAGGTTAAATTATCGTTGTGACAATGTTTTCCAAGTGAAATAGTGCCTCTGGAGTGGTAGAAAAGTATTCAACTTAGGAGTCTTTTACTTTGTCCCTCCATCGAAATCAGGATGACTCCACCAAGCTAGTTCTATCCAACTGCTAGAGCCCAACTCAGGGAAGCGTGTTGTTGCAACGACAAAGAGAACTCCAATGACAAGGGTCATTAAGCTTTTGAATTTTGACTAAATACAATTATTATCTTTTTAAATTTATTTATATATTATTCAGTGAATTATTCGTTATTAAAAATTTTCGAAAGTACAGAATCTGTGCGTGAGTGAACATTAATTTGCTTACTTCATATGTTTCAGTCTCTCATTGGTTTTCCACTGTTGATTTTTTTGTTTTGTTTAGTATTTAACAAAGAAATCAATGTTGCTTAAAAAAGTTAATTAGCAGTTCTAGACATGTACTTACTTTTTTTGAAATTTTTTTCATTAAAAATAACTCAAAATAATTTTTTTATTCAGTCTTGAATGAAATATTTATCTGATCCATCCAAACTCAATAATTACTGAGTTTCTAGCGTGGCTTTTGTTTTCCTTAGGGTATAAGGAATACTTATTGCTTTCATTGATAGATATGCCAAATTGATAAGTAAAGCGTAAATAAAATCATTTTCTTGCTATGCACAAAATATATATGGTTAAAAGGTACATTATAAATAAATAATGGTTAAAAGGTACATTATAAATAAATAAACAAAGATATTTAAGAACCGGATGGTTCGTCTTCCACTTCTCACATCTCTATCCTATCTTCTGTCTATTGCATGTTGAATATCATAAGTTCACTCTATGGGGTTGTAACGCCATCTCGTGTCACTAGAATTAATATAGATCTGTTTCAACCTCCCCCTCTGACCCCGAAGACGTCCCGACCAGGGGTCAACAGGAGTTTTCCTAGAATTGTTTTGCTCTTGAGCAAGAGCTATGGCAGGAGTGGGAGTTTTAGGACAGTTAATTTTTGTTGGCCTACATCTTCTGCGCAAATCTTGGATAAGTGAAGTTTTCCTTCCTTGAAAATGAGTCAATGCTGAAGTGTGGTATACTCCTATGAGTATATTTGGAGAATCTGTGTTTGCCCCAGAATACGATACAGGAGATTTTTGAGTAACGATAATAAATGGTCCATCGCGACAAGGCGAAAATTTCGCTGCAACACCAGCCCTTTTATTACTTTAATTTGGTTTGCTAACCAAAACTAAATCTCCTGATTTATATGTAGGAGCTGGTCTCCTTCTCTGGTCCGCAAAAATCTTGCTTTTATTTTGCTGTTCAATAAAGATCTCTTTGGCTTCAGATGTGAAGCTTTCCAGTTTATTTAGATACGGAGTCATTTCAATGACAAAGTTATCGTACTCGATGATACCACAAAAGTCGTTGGTAACATCATCAAGTGTACGGAGTTCTCGTCCAAAATTGAAAAAAGCTACAGTTTTTCCAGTTGAACTGCACTTTGAAATGTTGAGTGCGAATCGTTCTGCAGGGAGTTTCTCGGACTAGCCCTAATGCGGATCTTTAACTAATATGGCTAGACGAGGTTTCAAATCACGGTTCTTCCTTTCAACTGGATTTGCTTGAGGGTGGTAAACTGGAGTTAAGGATTGATGAATTTTCATGAAATAAAATAGTTGCTGCATCACAGCAGAAACAAATTGTGGTCCATTATCACTGATAATCCTGCGTGGTATTCCAAATCTCATGAAGATTTCTTCTACAAGAGTGACCCCACACACTTTAGCGGTTGCATTTTACAAGGCAAATAGCTCGATCCACTTCGTAGTAACATCTTCTAGTATAAATATCCATTTTTTCCCATGACGACCTGGAAGAGGGCCGGACAAATCAATGGATAACGTCTCAAACCTTTGGGATGGTACTGGAGTCTGCAACAGACCAGCAGGTTTTTGGTTGGAGGGCTTTTATCGCATACATTCTATACAATCTCTTACATAATTGGTGTTGTATTTCCGCATGCCAGTCCAGTAGTACCTTCTAGAAATTCTATCAAAAGTGCCTTCAGCATCGTAATGACCTGCTGTGGGATCATCGTGATGAATTTTAAGAATCTGTTCTCTTGCATCTTCTGGAATGACAAGCTGAGCCTCATCAGATTCTGAATCAGGTGCATATTTGTACAGGACACCTCTGTTCATCAAGAATCCTTTTTCCGTCCAGTCTGTATTCCTCAGTCAAGTCGACTGCTTCCAAGGCATTTATTGTTTTCTTCAGATTTTCATCTTGAAGTTGGCTGTCTCTGATTTCTTTAGGACTTTTGGTAGGAAAATCTACTGAAACAACAGTGGGTTGGTTAACAGTCACAGAACATACCTCGCATGGGTCATCTCTTTGGTGACAGGGTGGGCGAGATAACATGTCAGCTACCACGTTGCTTTTTTCCAGGAACGTACTCGATATGGAGGTTGAACTCTTGGAGTTGAAGAGCCCAACTAGCAAGTCGTCCTGACGGGGACTTGACATGAGCCATAGTAACGCCTGATGGTCCGTGGCAACTGTGATTTCTTGTCCCTCAATATAGCATCTGAATTTTCCTAAAGCTCAAACAACTGCAAGGGCTTCACTCTCTGTAGTTGTGTATTATCGCTCAGCCCTGGTTAGTAGTCGGCTTGCATATCCAATGGGATGTTGATCTTCAAGGGATTTTCCTTGGAGGAGGACAGCACCTAAGGCATACCCACTAGCATCTGTGCGCAAGATGTAAGGTTTACTCGGATTACACTGCTTAAGAACAGGTGGTGAAGTAAGTAATGTCTTGTAATGTAACTTTTGGAACGAAACTTTTTCTTGTTCTTTCTAGAACCACGAGGAGGGTTTCTTGGTTATATTACTGAGAGGTCTGGCTATTTCAGAAAAGTTCGGAATGAACCTCCTGTAGGTAATCCTGTTGATCTCAAAAGTTATAATTTTATTACTTATTATTTAAATTAAGTTAATCTATTAAACAAGTTTTGTTAAACACTTGTTAAGCAACATTAATTAAATACTAATTGTTAAATTAATCAAACACAATTTTTTAATTACTTTTTAACAATAATATTATTTGAAAATATATTTCACATTTATCACATTCTGAGACTAGAAACAATACAGAAAACTAGTAGAGATGTGTTGAAATTATAATTCAAATTAAATTACAAACCAAAAGTTATGATAACATCTAAAGTTATTTCTTTTCTTAAAAAAAAAAAGAAAGAAGTATGAATAATAAGCAATATCTTCTAACAACTTCAATTACTAATCAATTAATAAATTACTTCCATAATAATTAAACAAATAATACTCAATTTCTTCTGAGTGAAAATAATTATTCTAAAAATAATGACTTTTTTACTTTTTTTAATTTTTTAAATAATTTCAAAAATTAACTTCTGCATTTCACATGAATTCAATTTCACATCATAAGTTGAATAATTACTAACTTATAAGCAAATTATATATTTTCAATGTAAAAATATTTAATGTTCTTATTCTTTATTTAATAAAAACCCATATCTTGTAAAAATTTTAAACTATAATATACTCATAGACAATATTCAAAATAAACAAATAAATACAAAACATTTTTAATATCTTATTTTAGCATTGTCATAAAATACAAAATTGTACAGAGTATTATTTTCTTTCAAAAGGAATTAAAAAAAAATTTAAGATATCTAGAGTAAAAACAAAATAATAATATCATTACACAACAGAAATATTATTATTATATTTTGTTTTGTTTTCGTTTTAAAATTTAATAGATTCCTCATAGATAGGAAAAATTTTAATTTTCTTTCGAATATAAAACACTGTGATTTAAAAATAAACAAATAAAATATTTACTTATTTTTATCAAAACCAACATTCATGGAGCCATTACTTCGACTTCCATACTTTTGTCTAGACCAGGGCTTCTTAAACTTTTGTAATTCACGACACCATTTATGATTCCGAGTTTCTTGACGACCCCATACAAATATAAAAGAAAAATAAATTAATATTTTTTGATGATTTATTTATTAGGTAACAATATACATATAAAAATATATAAGTTTAGAATTCGTTTTGAAACATACAAAAATCTAATATTAAAAATTGCACAAAAAATTATAAAATTGTATTTATTATATTTTCAAAAATACAAGTGGATTCTGACCGTCTTAATTCTCTCGAATATATTCAAGTAGTTGCGTGGTAAGTATTAAATTAAAGTATAAGTTAAAAATTTAATGAGATGGATTTGCCTGTTTTTTATTGCATAACAAATCAAATCTTGGTGGAATGTTTGAAACTGCTAGACGTAAGACCTCTTCAACATTTTTTAACTCTGAACGATATTGGGTTTTAATATGTGTTAAAGCTGAGAATGTAACTTCACATAAATATGTGATATTGAATGGCAGAAGTACCTTTAACGCCATATCAGCAATTGTGGGAAATTCAGTTCTAGTTCCGATCCAGAATTCAGTCAAGGGATTTTTTTGAAATTGGAATCCGTATCCTTACAGACATTTGAAAATAAGCGACTGTTAAAGGCGTGGCTCTTAATAAAAATTATGATCTTAACAGCATCTTGAAGCACATCGTTCAATTCTGGTGCTAACTTTTTTGCTGCAAGAGCCTCTCGGTGAATAAGGCAGTGAGTAAAAGTTATATGATCATAATGAGCAGCTTGAAAAAATGATTTAAAACCAATATTTTTGCCCGTCATCGCTCTTGCACCATCTGTGCATATTCCACAGCAATTTTTCCATTCTAAACCTTCTGCTTTTAAAAATTCATCAACTTTACAATATATGTCTTTCCCTGTAGTATGGTCTTCCTTAGGACGACAAAATAACAATTGTTCCTCCATGCTTTCTTTATAAACGTACCTGACATATACTAACAACTGAGCCAATTTAGTAATATCAGTTGTTCCAACTGAATTGAAAATTTTGGGCTTTCTTTAATTCTTGTAATAAGTTGTATTAATTGATCCTTGTTAATATCAGAAATTCTATTCGAGACAGTGTCGTTCGACAAAGGAATTTTTCGAATATCATCGCCATATATTCTTCCATGTAGTATTTCTACCATTTTAATAGCAGCAGGTAACGCAAGATCTTCTCCAATGGTGAACGGCTTTTTATTTTTAGCAATACAGTATGAAACTTCATATGATGTTAGTAAATATTTTTCATTAACGGTTATAAATTTTTCAAAGTTTTTCTTTTCTTTATTTAAAGATTTACACAGTCTTTCAAAATATTCTTTAGGTTTATTGACATACGAAACATGCTTTGATTCAAGATGACTTTTTAATTTTGGTGGTTTCATACTCTCCGCAGCCAATAATTCATTGCAGATCAAACAAAGAGGTTGTTCATTACCCTTATAATTTTGAAATGTAAAGCCAAATTGAAGAAAAGACTCATCATATTTTCTTTTTCGCACATTAGATGCCTCTTTTCCAATACTTTGTCCTGCCTGAGAAGAGTTTGTAGCATTATCATCTGCGTCATTACCATTCTTATTTAATTTCAGCCATTCATCCATGGGCAAAAACTATTTTGATCCTAAAATACAATAAATATATAAAAATAACATATTGCAGATAATAATTGATTTATTAATTACCGAATAAATAAAAGAAAAACTAAAATCTTCTTACGGGGGACACTGACAATTGACCACACTAGAAGAGCGTCAATACTCCACTAATTAAATTGATTTATTACAAAAGACGTTTCCAGATTAAATCTTTTCTTCAACTTTAATTAAAACATTTGAAATAAAATAGCTATGCTGTCTTTCATTCTAATCTGGAAATATTTTTTGTAATAAATGTTTATGAATATTTACTTGAAAGGTATTATTTTTTTCAAACAACAATTAAAATAAAACTCCAGCAAAAGAAAGTTAAGAATATGAAACACTTTTTGGAGCAATAATTTAATACTATACATACCTGGTTGTTATGTCCTACAAGAACAATTATGTAGTTGTTATTATGTAATTATTATAAAAACTTGTGAAGTATTTAAAACTATTTATTAAAAAATAATAAACTTAAAATCGTAAAACAAATCGTTAAATGCCTTAGCAACTTGTATTTTCTTAACACTACTACTTTCAATGATAAAAAAATAAATTCAATTAACTGGCTTGTGGTAGATCCAACAATATACGAGTATAAATGGAAAAGTTATTTTAAATTGACAAATTCGGAATAACATGCACTTCGTTCACAATCAAACAATGGCTAAATGAGAATAAAACGAAATATTTATATAGTTTCTTCAGCAATAATACCTAGAAATTTTGTTGATAATATTTCTCAGGATCATTTCGGTTTTTCGGTTTGTACTTGCATTTCTATTAATAGAAATATAATATAAAATTAATAAAGTATTATAATACTCTTAATAGAAATGCAGGTACAAACAATCTTTCCGAACTAGAAGATTTTATGATACATTTATCTAAGATAGTTGTTATTTTATCTTTATAACAATAATTTTACAAGTTAAAAAACATTTTCTGTTAAATTGTATTTTTATCTCTCGCGACCCCAGAATTTTGCTACGCGACCCCAAATGGGGTCGCGACCCATAGTTTAAGAAGCCCTGGTCTAGACAGAACATTGACTCTTATTATACAAAGAAATTATTCTAACTGAATTCTTTCAACGCAAATAAACAAAGATAATCAGTTTTTAATTTAAATATGCAATATCAAAAGCTTATTCTAATTTAAAACAATAAAAAAAATCAATCGATTTCTTTCGATTTTATCCTTTCACGAATAACATAGAACAGCGTTTAGAGTCACTTTTATTTTACAATATAAACAGTTTAAATTCAAGAATTTTACTGAACACATTATACATTTCAATAGATTAAGCTTCACTATACATGCAAATTGACGTGCAGAAAATATATATCAAATACATGCAGCATTAGTAGACAAACTTATAACACTCATGCACACGTCTGAACAAAATTTAATGAAAACAAAAGTTATAACGACTAATAACGAAACTAATACTACAAAAACAAAAGTTATGTTATTTGGATTAATTTAAATACAAAACATGCTAACTTTATCAGGATGATAATGAAATTTGTTAGAACAAAATAAAACTTACCTGTTTTCTGGATAAAACGATATAATAGCTCGGCGAAATTCCGATATTAAATACATCTGTTCCGTTTCTGGATGAAAAAGAATGACGGAAAATTCAAAAATGGAATGCATTCCGGATGAACACATAATCCGGGAAATTCCGATGTGAAATTATAACTAACAAATTAATATAGCTAAAACTCAAAACCAATTAAATAGAAAACAATGGGAAGGGGCCCACGTTGGGCGCCATTTGTAGGGGACGTAAGAAAAATGGGAGTTAGAATTATGCAAAACATTTATTACATATTACACATAATATATATATATATATATATATATATATATATATATATATATATATATATATATATATATATATATATAGTTAAAAAAATAATTAATAATAATAAACAAGGCTATATATACATGGTTAAAAGATACATTATAAATAAATAAACAAAGATATTTAAAAGCCGGATGGCTCGCCTTCTACTTCTCACATCTCTATCCTGTCTTCTGTCTATTGGATATCATAAGTTCACTCTATAAAGCAGTAACGAGATCTCGTGTCACTAGAGTTAATACAGATCTGTTACAACACATAACTGTTTTTTAAAATAAAAAAATCACATTTAAAGAAAAAAGGTTTAAAATGTTTTTTTAAAAACATTAAGAGGTGAATTAGATTTGCAATGAAGTAATAAACAATATCATTTATAAAATACATTTTAATAATATAAATATTATAAATGATATAAATATTATAAATGAAATTACAGATGCAGAGTTTACAATTACACACCTGTCTTTAAGCTAATGCAACAGAATGCAGATTCCAATCACAGAAGCTTTTACGCGTTAGACAAACATTCAAAACTTATTGTTTTCCCACTTACTCTTCTATAATGGACTCTGGAATAATATACCTGACTTGGCGTAAAATTCACTTGTTATCCAGCCACAGTTTTTTTCTATCTCGCTTTCAACTCGGTTCTCATCTCTGTCATCTGCCCAGCCAAATTTTCGAGAAGACTTTACCCTTTATCCTTTTTTCAAGAGATACACTGAATGAAATTTTTAATCTTATTTCAGGCAGCTCTTTTACCGGTATATATGGTTTGTGTTGTTTGTGAGACATTAAAAATATCTTAAAATACACAAGAATTTTATTCATAGCAATATCAATAATCCAACTATACAGATTGGAATTACACTGCTCCAATTCAGTTAATATGACAGGAAGCAGCTTACAAACTGAGAAATATCTATTACCCCAAATTGACAACAGCTTCTATGTGCTAGATTAGCATTCAAGATTCATTATCTTAACACTAACTCTTCTCTGCCGGTTGGAGGAATTTATACAGGACTTGGCGAAACAATATAAAAGTTTCTCTAAGTTTGTAGAAATTTCTTGACTACCTCACCTTTTACTGATGCTAGAGTTTTTCTCTGAAGGATCTATTTTTCGAAAAATCGTTCAGAATCTCGCCAAAGGACACTAAAATTTCAATAATCTTGCCAAAAGGTCTACAAATCACTAGAAATACGTTGTTCACTGTAAAATACGCATAAATTTAAATATTTTTGCCCGAAATATGAGTATTTTATATCTGTCTGAGATATTTTAAGACAAATACAAATAATGCTTTGAAATTTGTAATATTTATATTTCAAATTCACATATTAATTAAACAGTTACTCAAGAAGGGAAAATGTAACTTTTCACAGTAAGCAGGTTAATAAATATTTTTCTTAAGTAAGTTCTAACTATAATCAAACAGAAAATCCAAAATATCATATTTTAATCTTTGAGTTCTTTGTTACAAATACTTTATTTTTTTGTTGACGTGTAAACTACTATATTAAAAGAGAAGATACATTATTTCGACAAAATGTCTGTAAAAATCTAAAGTGCAGTTTTTTATAAAATCAATTGATTTGGGTTTCATTATTATCTAATAAATCAAATTATGTTGTAATCTAAATCATTCTACAGAAAAAAAGTTAAAAATATTTTTTAAATATATCATTTTAATTAAATAATTGAAAAATATTACACTACTGGCTATTGAAATTGCTACTCCAGGAACGCGGCACATCACATGCGTGTAATTTGCATGACAGGTAAAACTGGGTGTGATATGCAATTGATTAGATTTTCAGTACACTCATACAAAGCAGGCGACAGTAGCGACATCTACAATGTGTATAAAACCAGAGATTTGACAGCAGTTTTCTCATACGCAATTTCCGTTTCAACGTTGTTTTCGGCAAAGAAAGTTGTTGTAATGCCTCGTGTAAGAAGAAGAATGCCTATCAGCACGTGTCTGACTTTGATCGAAGAAGGATTATAGCTTACCGGGATTGCGGTTTATCATTCCGCAATTTTGCTGCTCGCGTCGGTCGACACCCCATGGCTGTTAGCAGAATATGGAATCGATGGGTTCAGGGCTATCATACGGAACGTCATGCAGGATCTCAGCGACTCCCCATGACTAACAATAGAGAAGACAAACATCTTATCCGCATGGTCACAAGGGATCGTACAGCACCGTCACGAACATCGAGTCGAGAAATGGAGTCATTTTCAAGGCAACAAGTTTCTGCTTGAACAGTTCGACAGCGATTGCAGCAGCATGGATATGCAGCAGTATGGATTGCAGGAGCATCGACGACGTTTGCAGCAACAGCAGTTTCTTATGTGTAAATTATAAAATTTGAGTTTCCTTCCTCTATTAGAAACATGTATTTGAACATTTTGCTATAAACTAGCATTTCATTCCTTTAATAATCTGTGAAATTGAGTTATTCTCTTTAGTTTTAAAAGCATTCAAATAAATGTATATGCTGAGTAAGAATTAAAACCTTGCATTAAGAATACATTTATAGCAATTTCTCGTTTTTTTCCATACTTATTATGTATGTATATATATATATATATACATATATAGTTCATATGTATGAAAATAATTATTTAAATAATTATTTATCATTAAACCGAAATATAAACTGTATATTTAGAAATTAAGGCATAATAAGTCAAACATGGGTATAAAATATGAGGACAGTAAACAAAATATTGTATAGCTAAAACTAATGTGGTATAAAATATTATTACATTAATTACTAAATGAGTCTCAAACTTTTCGAAGTATATTATTTAAAACATTTTACAGTACATTTTTAAGAGTTATATATTTTTAAACTATGCTTAACAAAAATCAAGACGTTATAGTTAAAAATTCAAACAATATTGCAAATATTTATAAGTTTTACTTATTATTCGAAATTATAAGGAAATGTCACTTTATTTAACAGAGTAGAAATTTGAAAATTTTGTATATTTTATATAAGTTGATATTCTGTAATTTTCTTAAAATATTTAAGAATAAAATTTCAAAAGAGAAATACTTAAAACATGTTACATTTTCAATATAATACAGGAGCAATGAAATGCATCACAAAAGTTTAGAACGCCATTTTTGCGATAATTCTGTAAATTTATTGGGATTATTTCAGAATAAATAATTTGTTTAACATTATAATCACATTCTCTCATTATGCTTTTGATAATGAAGTAGAAGATCATTATTATTTTCCTTGAGGCAACGTCAACATTTCTTTTCTCCCTTATTGTATGTGCAAAAGTAGAATTACCGTATCAAAATAAATGGGAAGACACAAGATACTTTTTTGGATGCGGTGATAAGAAAAATTATATAAGCACAGAAATGTAGCCAACAATATTTTCCCTATTGGATTAATTATATATCTTATATAAAATAAAAGATGCACTTAGAAGTTTGAATTATATTAATATATTTTTAAATTCAAGGATGTTATCGAATTACTTTCATTGCAATTTGTAAGACAGATATTTTGTTTACCTTAAAAAAATATAATATTAATGGCAAAAAATTAATTTTCGCATTTTAACACAAATTTATAGAGAAATGAGTTATAATTTTAAACAAACGATTTTAATAGCTTTATTTGCAGTCTTAGATAAATATTCGAAAGACAAAATATTATAAAATAATAAAAATTGTTTTATCAAAAGTTTTACTATAAATTTATTTGGTATACTTCAAATTCATTTTATATGTGTTATGACATTTTATCATAATTTAGATATAATTGTTTCTCATGTAAGCCATTTTGTTACTAATTTCATCATTAAACAGAATCTATTTATAAAATTGTAGTATTGATTATGATTTTATTTTGCATCCTCTTTGAATTATATATAAACTTTCATAAAATTATGTAGAATATTAACAGAAACTCACATAGGTAGAATTAAATCTGAAACAATTTACTTTGAAAACACTAACAATTAGAAGAAACTCTTAATATGTCTTGTGTATTAGTATGTAATTTTATTAAATTCACATCTGATTTCAACAGAGTGATGCTTAGAAAAATCATTTAAGGATGATTTAAAAAAAGTGTTCAATAAATAATTTTAATATTTAAATTTTAATCTCTTTATAGATTTCAAAACGCTAGAATTAGGTGAAAATTTTGTAAGCCAGAAAATTTTATCTTATGAATTTTGCTTCTAAGACATTACAAATTATCCATTGAGTGCACAATGAACCCCTCAGAATATCAACCAACTAAATCAACCCTTTCCTCTTTCGAGTACAATTTTTTTAATTTTTAACGACTTCTCTTGAGTTTTCCAGATAATAGTGGAAAAAAGAATTTTTAAAATATGTATGTATTAACAAAAAAAATAACTTTCTTCTTTGACATAAGTATAATTCCCATATTTTTGCAAGTCTTTATAAATTTTCAAAGTTAATATACGTTTCCCTTCATAAACAATATATTTTAATATGTTATATTTTAAAAATCTCCCTTCAGAAGAATACATTATAATTGTATATACATATATATAGATAGATAAATCTTATACAACATTTCTACTATAGTACGAAGGTGGAGTGTTATATCAATGCATGAATTTAATAATCTCATAAATATGAATTTTTAAAGCAAATTTTAAATTTAATTACCTAGTATATGTCACTATAGGAAGAATAATGCTTATACTGGTTAAAAGAAATCCATTATTAAATATTTTAAGTTTCTCATAATTAACATTTGTTTGATAATGGTTTTCATAAAGGAAACACGTATTAGTCTATCACAAAGTACTTAAAGTAAACTATATTCATATAAGGAGTATAATGTGTGATATAAAAGCAATATTAAATTGTAATGAATAGTATTTTGCTTATCAACACACATTGTGTGAAATGTTATCTTGTACCCATTCAGTTTTATATTTCATATGATTTCTTGTTTCTTGATTATTATTTCTTGTTGTTATGAAAATGATTTAGAAGAGAAGTTTAATTAATTAAGGTATGTTCTGTTTAAATATATGTATTTGAAAAACTTTTTTCAAATATTTTGATTGTAAAATAGGTTTTAATTTAAGATCATCTAACAATAGAAAACCATTTATAATCTTAAAAATCTTTTAAAGTTTTATTGTTTTGTCTAATATTTCTGATTTTTAATTTTATAATTTTATCACGTTAACTATTTGTAAAATTCAAATATGACTAACAAAATATGTTACTAAATATGTTTATCTGTAACCACTGTCTAAATATTCTGAAGATAAAAATATTGAGAAGACTCAGTAGAGAATAGTATTACGATATTTATCTACAGATTCACAATAATTAAAATAAATTATCTAAAATTTTCCAAGTACCTAGTCTTCCAACAGTTATTCCTATAACTGTTACTTTTTCCTTGGAACTGTTACTTAAATTAGTTACTTTTTCTTCTAAAACTGTTACTTTTTCCTTAAAATAGTTATTTAAAACAGTTATTTCCTCCTAAACCTATCTCATGATATTAAAAACACATACAAAATATTTCAAATAAATACACCTATAAAATACAAATTATATGATTTCAAGAAATTCAGAAAAATTTTTTAAAAGTAGGTTAACAAATTCAACCACGTATGTAATGATCAAATTAAAAACTTACTGTTTATTTCTATATTTGATATCATATATTAATAAAGAAAATAGTTTACCCCTAACTCTAAACATTTTACAAATTAATCAGTTATTTAATAATTACGTTATTCAATAATATTGATTCCTTTAAAGTCATTTTGTGATAAGCTTTAAACGCCATTATTGAGCAAATAACGTCAATCCTTCTACAGATTATTTCGAGATGATTTAAAGAGAATTTTATGTATTACCTATGTTGGCGATAGTAAAAATTTCAAATTTTATTTTACTCAGATTATTACATTGACATAAGCTTGCAATTAATATAAAAATATTGCTGATTTCAGATAGTAGGCAAAATGTGTGATGATAGCAGTTTTGTTTCTTCAATGTGAAAAGTTACAATGCGTTTTGACTTCTTAAATTATATGTGTAGTGTTCATTTCAATTTAGTTCATATTCAAATTAATTTCAAATTAGTTATAGTATTTATTTAAATTTAGTTCACTTCAAATTACGATGACAAATCCTACCTTAATTATTAATTAATAAGTGAATAGCAAGTATTAAAATTTCTTTTTATTGTTTAAACCTGTCAAAATATTTTAAGGTTGTATGTGCGGAATCTGATTCAAATTTAATGTATAATTTATGTATCCTTTTATAATTGTTCATTATTTTATTAATAATTATTTTTTTAAAAATTCATTAAATAAAATTTTATGGGTCACAATAAAATACATTTTTTGTAATATTAAACATTAAAATCTCTATTTAAAAAATACGGAAATCATCCAAACACGCATATACAATAAATAAAAATTAGATTATTTTATGTTCAAAAATAATTAGCATAATGAATAATGGAAATTCGTTTTCATATTATGCGATACCTATACAATTTCGATTGCATTCAAATACTTTTTATTTACTCTCTTTTAATACATTTCCTCAAATAATTTCAAAACGTTCGTTCAACATGAAACATTTGGTGTATGTCTTAAGACTATAAAAGCACATTGTAAAGGATGTGCTTAATATTATAAACTTGGAAAGAGACGAAGATTTAGTGACGCACATTTAATCTGTTTTACTTAAAATGTTTTCTGCAAAAAAATATTATTTACTTTCAGTTTAATATTTGGATTGATTTTTATGAATGGAGCAAATAAACAAGATTATCTGTATTCTTGTTTTACGTACGCTAACTGTAATGAAGATATGGGTAAGAAAAAATATATTAATATCAATGAATACATAAATGAAAGCTAGTTTAATTATTAAACTGAAATTTCAAAATTAATAATGAGTATTAGAAACATACTATTTTCAATTTGTTTGCTAACATTTTTAAGATTATATTTACGTATTATGAGAAGTCATTTATCAAGATACAAAAGTGAGATTGTCTTCATTCGTCTAATTTTAATTTATTGTAATCAGAAACACTGATAAAAGTAAATTGGGTTTGCTTTTAAGATAGAAATATTTAACGAGATACATTTATATTTCAGTAAAACATTTCAGTGTAATAAATAATGCCCATTAAATATTCAAAGTAATATTTTCCATGTCATATTACTATTCTTTTAAATAAAGTTATTTATTTATAGATCAAGAAATATCTCTTTTGTCTTAAATATGACATAATAATTTTAATTTCACTGAAAATCCAATTAAGTGTTAAATGAAAAACGCTTGTAAACTATTTTTCTAAATATGATATAGTGTAGATGAAAAATATAAGATATTTATTTATGAATCAAGAATTTGCATCGCTATTCTAATCTAAAATTTTTATAAATTTTGTAAAAGCTGTGAGATCAAGCATTTATTTATTAAATTTATTTTTTATTTCAGATGCTTATTACAAAGACAAACATGAAGAATGCATTGCTCGACTAAAAAATGAGGTAAACTATCAAGAATTAAAATATATTATGTTACTATAGAAAAACTAAAATCGATTAAGATGTAAATAATATTGAGATAATTGCAAAACTTACTTTAATTGTTTCTTAAATTTATGTGCAAAAATGTGTGCTTAAATTTCTTTTTATTTGAAGGTTTAATTTTGAATATCACTCCATATTTATATATTATTCCATATTTAAAGTTTAAGATATTACTCTATGGAATAAAATACATAATGTATGTATTGTATTCGTATTTACTGTTATAAATGACATAATAGTTAGAAGTGGTATCTGAATACCTTTTTTTACTTAAAGAAAATAGGATGCACATGAACTCATATTCAAATATCGTACTTTTCATTTGTAAATACCATTATTTTCTATTTTTATAGTATTTATGAATTAATTTCAAACAAAATGATTAAAGCTGGTTTCGATAATTTCAAGGTAAATGGATATGACAGAATTTAGTGTGGAATATTGTCCTTTGGATGAACCATTAAGGGTAAGGTTATTAATGTTATTTTTAAGTTAACCTACAAATAGAAAAAGAAAATCATAAAATAGATGTATAATTTATATGAGTAAAATAACTTTTCTGAGTAATAATCTTCAATATAAATAACTTCAATCAGCCAAATATTTAATCGGAATAACTTAAAATAAATTTTGAAACATTTGTTAAAGTAAGCATTCTATTCTCGTTTAAATTCATAAACATTTTAGAATTCATTTTTACATATGTGTGAAAACATTACTTGTTAAATGTATACAAGTAATGTTATGCAAATTATAAAAGTCTAATTAAGATTACCATACATAGGTTTAACTTTACTTGATCTTTCAACCATGTAACCAAATCTGTATAAAAATATATGAATTGGTTTTTACTAACTATCTCTCATTCATGACTAAAAATAATTAGTTTTTAAAATATTTAACACTTCTTCCGGATTTTTTACATTAACATTATTATAAAAAACGTTTTTCAAGCAATACATTTTTACTTGATGAAATAAAAATAATTAAATTTAATCCTTTCGATACCTTGAAATTGCATAAATTTATTTATATTTTAGTCAGCAGTTGAACTGTTTTATGGAAAACATTAAAATCAAATGTTTAATTATTAATTTATAAGGTTTATGATTATTTCTTCATTAAAAAGATATTTAATTCTCTAAAATAATAATTTTTCTTTATCCAAATTTTCATATTATTTTCCATCAGTTACATAAGTGTTAATGTTTATAAACCTTTCTTTTTCTTTAAAATCATCTGGTTAATGAATCATTAAAAAGAAATGCTGTATTCAAAATTTATATTCATTTATTTGCGAAATGAAATATCATAATATTACAAAAAATTAAAGAAAATATATTTCTATTTTTATTGCATTACAATTTTTATCACTTTTATCCATTATTTTCTTTAGTAATAAGTAAAGATTGCAATGAAAAGGAAATATCGTGTTGAATCATTCTTCATCATTCAGTTGAAAAAATAATGAGTAATGGTGTGGAAATCGAATAAATATTGCTTTGTAATGCTACAATGATAATTTCATCTATAAACAACATTATCAGAAATACAAATACAATTCTCAATAAGAATAAATTCTTTTAAATTTAAAAAACTATATTTGTATAAAAAATAATTAAGAGAAAGGAATAGAAATATAATAAAAATATATTGATATAGTTTTAGCATTTAAATAATAAAATAACAAATATTCACATGAAGAATGTCTAAATGATTTTTTTATTCATAAACCAATTGATAAAGGTTATTTATATTTGATCAGAAAACTTATTAACTTGGATAACTCATGTCTAAAATGAAATTTATATATT
The DNA here is from genome assembly GCA_037975125.1 of Latrodectus hesperus. NCBI lineage: Eukaryota > Metazoa > Arthropoda > Arachnida > Araneae > Theridiidae > Latrodectus > Latrodectus hesperus. Next base: position 52,800 of record JAJQOW010001158.1, read on the forward strand.
TTGACAGTTAACGAGGTAAGACTATGTAAACTTTGATAGTTTTTTGTAACATGTGTCTGTTTAATAAATTACATTAGATGATTGGTTCGCAAAAAAAAATTAAATAAAATTTCTAACTTGCCATACAATCATTGATAAGGAACAAAAATATTAAGTTATAAAGATGCAAGTAATCACATGGGAGGTGCTAAGCATTATCTTAAAAATGTTTCGAATTTTTTTCAGGAAGAGGTATTCAATGAATTAACGAGAGTGTTTCTGGAAATATACACGGTAAGAAAATAATTTGAAACAAAGCATTTTAATTATTTTAAAATTATGTTTTGCATATGCTAAATAAATGAAAAGCCGTAGTTTTATATGTTTAACAAATAATATCTTTAATTTCAATATTAATTTATTATATTATTTATTTTAGATATTTTCAAGTATTGAAAATAAGATTTGTCTACTACATAATTATATTAAGATAAATTTTGATAATGTATGTTAAACATTATTTGAAATTTTGAATCATTTAAACTATTTTAAAATGCCTTTATTAAAACGTGTGTGCTTCATAAAACTTAAAATTTTATATTATAATTACTTTATTTATATGCGAAATGTGTTTATTTATTTTTCCAAAGCGAATAATTCTTGCAAATAATAGTTTATCATTTATACAAATTAACAAAGTTAATTTTATTGATTACATAGATTTTATATGAGTTAATAAAATTTAACATACAATGTTGCTTAGGAGTATTGCAATAATCCTATGTCGTCATCCGACTGTGTCATACTCGATGAATCGGTGGTAAGTTAAAACATTTTGTGTTTTCTATAACCAATTTTATAAATTACTTGTTTATTTTTCACTTATTTTATTTAAAGTTTTTAAAGGTAATTTATATAAGATAGTTGCCTTTACAGAGTTAAACATTCATTATCTTTTAGTTTAAAAGTAAATGATAATAAAAATAAAATTATTAGTTACAAGTTATTGAATGCTTTAAATAAAACACATTATTTCTTGAACGGAAGAAAGGCAAATCATTATACAATATATAAAATATATTGATTGGTACGTTTTGTTTATTTTTTGTTAATAGTTCATATTTCCATAAGAGCTGATTTTATCTTTCTTTAATGAAATATCTTCTTTTAACATGAAAACCATTAGAAACAACTTTATTAATTGAAAAAATAATCATAAATGAGAATAATAAATATTTAATACGCTTTGACTACTGAAAGTGATGTACTATGATGCTACAAATGAAGAATGTTATTAGTAATTTGTAAGCAAATTGGTAAGAAAACAAAATTATATAGAAGATTTAAATATTTTGAGGATTTGGTCACATATGAAAAACATCTGATGATCCTTGACATTAAAATGACGTTTGTCGGTTAGGCATAAAACCAAACAGTGTGTAGGCTCATTTCTATCAGCTTCATTCCAAATTGCATCGAATTGGAAAAGAGTATTGATTTGCAGTGAGCTAGACCCATGGTATATCTTAGGCAAATGTTTTTAATTCGACAAATGTCTGAAAACTATTCAGATAAGGACAACAGTCGAATATCCTCAGTATAGAAGAAAGTTTGAATACGACCTGCAAATTTTGCCCTTAAATTATCTTTTTTAATGATTGCATTTACGAAACACTCGAAGATCGGATCCACTAATCTGAAAATGTTAGAAATGTACTGATCACGTTTTAAAATTGAAAATATTGCAAAGTAGATGTTCTTGTTGTGTACAATTGCTGTCATATCAGGTGAAAGAGCTCAGTCATCATAGAAAGCAAGATCGCGACCATTTACTGTGAATTTTAACAGCCAATAGATCTTAACATCATGCCGAAATTTGATTGTCTGAAAAGACTGTATTGCTCCAATTATGTATATATCATTTTGTTGATCTGTACCTAAATCACAGCAGTTAGTAAGATGTATTGTTGAAAGCCTTAGTTAATGTCGTGATGCTGTAAGTTAGTTCATCTTTGAATATGACTCATGATAGCTTTGTTCTAGAGCTTTTCACAGCGGATGTTCAAAAGTTCAGTCCCAGTCGTTTTTGATCGAAGAAGAACAGAAATTCCGTATATTGCCTACAAAATGTCTGTCAGAGTGGATGATAAATTAGATATTTATATAGATGATGGGTATATCGCAAGATTTTCTTCTTTGCAACATTGGAATACATGATGTTAGGTATTTCTCCAGATTTTCCTCTTTACAACATCGGAATACAACCTAGGAAGAGATCTTCTCTATTTTGTGGTAATTATAGTGCTTTACAACAGCCCTATTTTATTAGACTATCTTTTACAAGGCTTTAAACTGTTTTTGAATTCTACGAAAAGTAGTTGAGGAATACAAAGAAATTGTTTTTCTAACTAATGACCAATGATATAATTGTTCAGTTACTAGAGGCTGTCTTATTAAGACCTATTAATCTAAAAGCGCTTAAAAACTGTGATTCTGCTATTCGAACACTGCTATTCGAACAGCATCTTCATAGAAGAGTAATCTGTAATTTTGATATGCCTTTATCCAGATTCTATCTGCCTATATCCAATTTTGAATCTTAGCAGTAAGCCTTTATTTTTACTTATTTTATATTTAAAACACTATTCTGAAGTTCGGCCTTTGGAAAGTGACAATTAATACAGGAATCTATTGAACCATTCCGACTTTATAATGTGCTTCAGATAACTTTGGTGTCATTTACGTATTCGAAAGGCAATAAATTATTAATTATTTACATATTCCATTTTCTTTCTTCCATGTGATTTCAACTTCCGTAAAATGATACATTTCTTTTTCTGAAAATTTAATTGCCATCGGTGTATTTATCATTTCATATTTTTATAGATATTTTAGCAAATTATTTAATCACTTTAACATGAGATTTAAATTTTATGAAAATGTTGCTTTTGAGGTAAAATTTATTCATTATTTATGCATTGGTGCATCTGTATGTATTTATTGATTTTTGTATGTCTTTATTAAATATTTTATATCTTTATTTGTCTTTTATTTTAGAACTGTGCAAGTAATGGTTTTGAGGAGTTGCATAATGACGGACTCTGCTGAAGTTTAAAATTTAAATTCATTAAAATAAAATTTAAAACTATGCATGAAATATAAATTATTATTATTAAAATATTGTCAAAAATACTAAATAAAATATCAGTTGCATGTCTACAAAAAAGTAATTTCTTCAAAAAATACACAATTACATCTATTTTAAATAAATATTCCTTTTTATACTTTTCCACAGTTAGATTTGTAAAAGTATGATCTGTTTTTTTTTTTTTTTTTTTTTTTTTTTTTTTTTTTTTTAAATAGTAAGCGTATTTACTCGAAAAATTTCTTTCTTTCAAAGATAATTATTTTGTAAAATGTTATATTTGAAATGAGTTCATACTTAATTAAAGATATTTTAGGATGTTAGTAAGAAATTAAGCAAATATTAAATATATTTAAGTGGAATAAAGACATTTTTATTAAAAAGAGTGCTAAATAGTTTTTTAACCTAATTCCTAACTGATGTACTCTTTACAATAAATGGTGCACAACTGAAACTCTGGTTCCGATATGGCCTGGTTGGTTAGGGCGTCTTTCTCATTTATCGGAATGTAGTGAGTTTCAATCCCGGCTGAACCGAAGATCCTTAATGTTCAGTAAAGGCTTAGGCAGTTATGTCAGGTTAAATGATCTTGGTGAAAATGTCTTCCAAGTGAAATGATACCCCCGGTAGTGGCTGGCCAAGCATTGTAAGATTTCAATTTGGTCCCTCCTTCAAAATCACGAAGACTCCACCTAGCTGGTCCTCTAACTGGTAAAGCCCAATTCAGAGAAGCATAATGATGCAACAATAATTGGAACTCCAATGATAAAGGCCATGATACTTTTGGTTTCTGACTAAATGATAGTATCATCATTCGTCATTTTAAATTTATCTTTGATATTTTGTGCATAATTCAATATCAAAATTCTTCTCACATTGTGTACAATATCTGCGTGAAAGAGAGTATTATTTTGCTAATCTCATGGGTTTCAGTCTCTATTTCTTCTTCTGTTGATTTTTATGTAGAGTTTACTCTTTAACAAAGAAATAAAAGTTGTTTGAAAAATGAATAAGCAGTTCCAGGCATGAGCGTACATTTTTACAATTTTTTTTCATTTGAGTGATAATGATAGAACACTTATTTTGAACCAGACTTTTATGAAATATTTATAACATCCATTCAAATTCAATAATTACTGTGTTTCCATCACGATCCTTGTTTCTTTAAGAGTAGACGAGAATTTATTGCTTTCACGTATAAATATGTCAAATTGATAAATAAATCGTAAAATAAACTATTTGCCTTATACACGCAAAATGTTGTGATCAATGTGTCTTAAAATTACTCTCTTTTTTAAAGCAAAGGAGAAATATAAAGTTTTTTTCATAACATTATACTTAAGAAATTAACATGCATACAATTTAAAACCCAAAAATGTCATAATAAAAGTATAAAGGTTTAAATATTTTACAAGAATTTAAATGATGTTTACGTTAATTGACTTGACGTCAAAATCTAAGTTTCTGCAATGTTTCTGGAAGGTTCAACGCTAACTCGCTTAGTATTGGTCCTAGAACTTTGAAGATACATTCCTCCAGTTATTTTTCCAGTTATATATTGCAGGTTATTTTTCGCCTAATCGCCAAGAATCTTGCCAATGGTGGCCAACTCACCAATTCACTAGCAATAATGCTTTTAACATAGGATACTCCTAAATTATAGGATTTTTGCCAAAACTTGGATTATTTCATATCTATATGAAATATTTTATGTAATATTTAAGAATATTTAGGAAAAAAGTAATATTTAGGAATTTACAATATCTCCCCGCTATTAAGTTTATACATCTGAGGCAATACAGTTGTAGGATAGGAGTCAAAATATTAAGTAAAGCATATTTTAGATTTTAAGGTGGTATAAATTGCTAAACACACAAAAACAATTAAAAGTGTTATATAAATACAAAAATATAGGAAATATTCAATTAACATTATTTACACTTCGTTCCATAAACCATGGTCTACTAAATTTAATTTACAGTGCGATAAGGAACAAACCAGCTATAATGTACTACCTTCGGTTGTGAAGAAGGTGGTTTTCTTATATGAATCACGGTGTCGTTCAGTCTTTTTAGAACTATGTCTCAACTGTCCCAGTTGGCGTGCAAATTTGTAGAAAGTTTACTTAAAATCGGGTTCTACAACCAAACTTTATCACCTTCATGAAATTTATTTTCCGTCACACTTATGCCATTCTCGTGTTCGTTCTTTCGTTCACCAGGTTGATTCTATCTCGAGGAAAGTTATACTCATCTTTAACACATGGCTGGAGTTCTCGATAAAAAAACTTTTCTAGTGAGGAAAATACACTACTGGCCATTAAAATTGCTACACCAGGAAAGCGGCACACCACACACGTGCAATTTGCATGACAGGTAGAAATTGCTGTGATATGCAAATGATTAGATTTTCAGAGCATTCATAAAGAGCAGGCGACATTAGTGAAATCTACAATGTGTATAGCCTTTGCTTACTCCGGCGTCTCTTTCCTATACTGAACTATACTCTAGACATAAAGGCCTTGTTCGGTCTGCATTTGCCATTCCCCCTGTGCACCATTGGTACCAGGGTAATCGTCCCGGCGGATCTCTATCCCTCCGGTGCAGCACACTGGAAAAAACTACAATAACACGTTTTCGAAGTGGCCACCTAAGATCATTGACATTTAACAACAAAGAAAAGGAATTTCCAATTTGCAATAAGTGTTCCAAAAGCCAAGCCACTCCGGATCATATCCTTGAGTGCTTGGGACTCGATTAAGAAGATCTTCTGCAGCGACCATTATTGGTCATTGATTTCCTGAGAATGTGCAATGTCATAGACTTGGTCTAGCACTGATATACAACAGGGATCAGCAACAACAACAACACAATGTGTAGAAAACCAGATATTTGACAGCAATTTTCTCATGCTCAATTTCCGTTTCAACGTTGTTTTCAGCAAAGAAAGTTGTTATAATGGCTCGTGTAAGAAGAAGAAATGCCTATCAGCAAGTGTCTGACTTTGATCTAGGAAGGATTATAGCCTACCGGGATTGCGGTTTATCGTACCGCAATATTGCTGCTGGCGTCAGTCGAGACCCCGTGACTGTTAGCAGAATATGGAATCGATGGGTTCAGGACAATCATACGGAACGTCATGCAGGATCTCAGCGACCCCCCATCACTAACAGCTGAGAAGACAGACATCTTATCCACATGGTCACAAGGGATCGTACAGCCACGTAACGAACGTCGAGAAATGGAGTCATTTGCAAGGAATCAAGTTTCTGCTCGAACAGTTCGACGACGTTTGCAGCAGCATGGATTGTCTGCACGGCGACCATGACTTCGGCTACCATTGACGCTGCGTCACAGACAGGAGCGCCTTCAATGGTGTGATCAGCGATGAACCTGGACGCGGGAATGGCATCACGTCATCTTTACAAATGAATCTCGGTTCTGTATACAGGACCATGATGGCCTCATTGTGTTTGGAGGCATCGTGGAGAACGCGAATTGCCAGCTTGCATTGGACATTGCCATACTGGCCCATATGCTGGAGTGATGGTATGGGGTGCCATTAGATACACGTCTCGATCACCTCTTGTTCGCATCACTGGCATTTTGAACAGCAACCATTACATTTCCGACGTGTTGAGGCCGGTGGCTCAGCCCTATCTTCGAGGCCTCCCTAATGATTTGTTTCAACAGGATAATGCACGACCGCATGTTGCCCGTACTGTTCTGAACTTCCTTGAAGCAGCATAGTTTCGACTGTTACCCTGGCCAGCACATTCTCCTGATCTGTCATCAAATGAGAACGTGTGGTGAATGGTTGCCGAGCGATTGGCACGCCATCACTCACCATCCACTACTGTCGACGAACTGTGGCATAGTGTTGAATCAGCATGGACTGAGATCCCCGTACATGCCGTACAATCTCTGTTTGACTCCATGCCTAGGCGGATAAATGCTGTTATTACAGCCAGTGGTGGCTGCTCTGGGTACTGATTTCTTAAGATTTATACATTCTAATTTCTGGTAAATCTAATCACTTGTTCTTTCCACTATAATGTATATGTCCAATAGATTTGGTTCTGTTATTTGCATTCCTTCTTGGTATAGCAATTTTAATTGCCAGTAGTGTATATCCAGTATACGACCGAATAGAAGGTAAAAAGTCGGATAAAGTGATCGTGAGATCAAGGAGCATCGGATATGGAGTATATTAACAGTTTCGTGGATAGCACTGCTGGACGCAAACAGAAACCGTATTAACTTCAAATCTCAATCTTGCTGATTACTGGAAACCATAAGTAAGAAGTAATTTAACATTGTTTAGTTAGTCCTCGCTATCATGCCATTCGTTTTGTGATTGTAAGGGCGTGGTCTGTATGTTGACTACTTCAAGAGTTTGATAAATTTTTATAAACATAGATGAGGTAAAATTCGTATTTTTATCTGAATGAATTAAGGTAAGGGTGTGCAAAATCTGGAAACAATTGCTGCATTAGAACCTCTGATAATGTAGTTGCTTCTTGATCATGGATTGAAAACTCTTCAGGCAACTTAGTTAAGTAGTCAAAGTCAAATAGGATGTATCTGTTGTCCTTTGAAGGCCTTGATAATGGACCTAAAATATCCAGTGCTATCCACTCGAAAGACACTCATCACAAGCTTGGCACTACTTCTCTACATGTTATCTCATTTTGCACCAACTGAAAGGTTCTCAAATTTTGTGTAGAATCTTCATAATTTTGAAGTGACCTCCAGTAGAAATACTAGACATTTTTTTATCAAAACATTCAAAATTCATTATTTTGGAATCGCAAGTTGACATTCGTAGTTACGTCCATCATAAGACTTTCATTTTCTGAAAAGGACGATATTTCTAATATTGAGAAATGTCCATAGAAACTAATACAGTTTAGTAGTAGGAAAGTAGGTGGAGATGTTCTACCAAAAAGTCTCATACTGGAAGATTTCTTTTATTCCAAAATTGGATTTATATCTGGATATTCTTTTTGGACTTCTTTAGGTATTTTATCACTCCATTGTCTGATTTCGATATCGGTGAAGCAGTAATTGTCACACAGAAGGATTTACTAATTGATATTTATTTCTCTGATGACTCAATAATGTCATTCTGTTGTATTTCCAACAGAAGATTAGACACTTTTTCTTT
>JAJQOW010001159.1:0-7500 GCA_037975125.1 Latrodectus hesperus
TATATTAGGTTGGTGCGTATGAAATGTCGGATTCTTAAGTGATTGTATAAAACTGCATATCTTTCTTCAAAAGCTGTTTATTCAATCAAAGTTTGCTCCATTCGCTTCAATACACTTCTCCCAACGAGATTTTAAAGCGTAGATGCCTGTCTTAAAAAATTTTGGTCTTTAGAATTAATAAACTCTGATATCGAGTTTTTTTAGACTGTCTTCATTTTCATAGTGTTTGCCCCTTAAAAACAGCTCTAAATGCTTGAAAAAATTAAAATCGGTCGGCGAGAGATCCGGTGAATATGGTGGATGCTGCAATGATGAGCATACGTTTAACCGATCCAGCTTATTTCGCTCTGTCAGTGCGTGCGGTACCCACTTGTCCATCTTCTTAACCTTGCCAATCTCAGAAAGGTGTCTTAATATCGTTGTATGGTCAACTTTCATCCTGATAGCAAGTTCCCTCGTGGATACGGCTGGATCCGCTTCCACTAGAGCCTTCAGGTCATCATTCTTCACAGACGTTTTGGGTCTTCCGCGCGGCTCATTTTGCAGTGAAAAATCGCCAGTCCGAAATTTTTCGAACCAACGCTGCACTTTCCGATCGTTAACCGTATTCTCCCCAAACGCTTGGTTTATGTTGCGTGCAGCTTTTGCAGCACTATTACCAAGTTTGTACTCATATAAGAAAATGACGCGAATGTCGGCAGAATTCACATCGGCAATAAACTCAAAAGAAATAAAAAAAGGGAAGACCTTCGAAAAAACCTATTTTGCTGAAATGAGTCTCTGGCAATGGACAATACGAGTATGAATGAGGTTATGCCAAATACAAAAGTATAACGAAAACAGGAGGAAAACGTCCGCATGTAAAGAGAATCCGACATTTCATACGCACCAACCTAATATTATTAGACAGATTTAATTCTTGCAACTCACATGAGCACTCACGCTCAGTCTTAGTGGCTCGATCTTTTTAAAACAAAAGTATAGAAACATTTACTTTTTTCGAAAGCATTTCAGAGCTTCGGTAGCTGTTTTCATGGTCAGCCATTTTATAATTTTTGCAATTCCCATATTTATGAATTTCCCTTTTGTCGATAGTTTTGATATTAGGATCTGCCACGTGTATTTGTATTGTTAGGTTTGGATTTTTTCTGCGTTTAACAGTAAAAAGAAATGTTTTGAGTCTATTCCAGAAATTTATAAACTGATGAATATCTTCATTTATCAATAAATAAAGAAAAAAAGACTTTTTTAGCATAAATATTTAAATTTAAAAGACAATGGCTTTCTAAATGATTCAAATTTAGAACAAAAGAAGACATTTAGACGTAAATATTCTACAAATTAAAATACTACACAAAGTAAAGTGATATTAAGGATAAAAGGAATAGAAAATATTCAGAATTGAAATATGCATCAATTGCCTCTTCTACAATTTAATTGAACAATTCTTCATCAAATGAATCACTAAGAAAATTTGTAAAATGTGTATTAAAAAGTATTTTATATTTGCATGAGTGAAAATAACAAAAATTTGCAATATGTTGTACCATATTTGATAAAAGTATCTATAGTGAGCTCAAAAAAATACAAATAGACCAAATACTTTCACAAAAATTATGATAAAATTATAAGGATAATTTGTAATGATTTTTAATATAAGCATAATATCTCCTTTCAAAAAAAGCATTTTGAGTGGTAAAAGTAATTTTGTGTTATGTTTTAACAAGAATTGTAAACCGGAATTCAAAGACTCAACGCAAATTCACAAGTATGTAGTTTAAGCATGCCTTCTCTGGGTAAATAAGAACTTAACTAATTAAGCAGAAATTCGTCCTGTACTCTGTAAAATAATTCATTTTCGTGCATAAAATTATCATTATTTTGAAATTTGCAGCTAATATATATTATTAAGCCTTATATTTATCATCTTATCAAAGGTTTATTTAACCATAATCTTACAAACCAAAACTTAGTTTCAAATATCAAAGTTTTTACATAAACTGTATCTGTGCCTTTGGTATGCATAAAAAGGATTTTTATAACAAGGAGAGGATAAAAAAGTTTATTTAAGAGAGAAATTAATATTATGAGCAAAAATATGACTCAAGATTTTATTCGTTAAATGTATTTGAATGTAACTCTCTCTCATATTATAAAATCAACAATCAACAACAATTAAAAATATTACTTTTGAATTGTCATCAGGCTGAAATTTTTAATATGATCTAGTAAAAGCTTTTGAGAAACTAAAAATATATTTGTGAAATTAAGTGTATTTAAATTTTTGGATAAATCTTAATTATAGACTTAAATGCATTAAATATATTTCTGTTTTTCTTATTATTTAATAATAATGTAATAAGTAGTATTAAGTTATCGATAACAGTTGGAAATCATCTTTTGCTTGAAAACATTATGAATTCAACTCACTCAGCCGAACATGGTTGTGTTGCACATTAAAATCTCTGGATGGATCAAAAACCCTTCATTGATGTGATTGAATACTTGATCTTAGTTCCAAATTAGAGCAATTGACTGTTCTTTTTATAATTCGATTTTGACAGAAATAACACAAATGAAAACATCACGTTTGTGATTATTATAGATAAGCTACAAAAAAAAAATACTCAAAGCATTTTTAGGTAAAAAATTTACTATCCTTCTAACTTATGAATTGTGTACTACATTCATTATAAAAACCCTAGGAAATAATGTAAACCTAAAAATTCCATTGTGAAATTTATTTTTGAAAATATGATTCCCTGTTTCTATTAATTTGCTTAATAGATTTTTCTATCAAGGTTAAGCATAATATCAGCTTCATATATAGTAATGCGATATTCATGTGAACAAATGAAAAAACAAAGTTGCGATACATTCGTGTAAAATGGTGGAAACTGTGATACCATATCACATTTATGATTTTTCCAAGTTATGATTTACCACGTTGAAAAATGTAGAAATTTGTTATATTAAGAAAAAAATTCTTTTTCGTTATTTGAGTAATAGCTTGCTGCTTAATAAAAGCTAAAGCAGTTGAATAAAGAAATATTTTATCCTTAATAAGGATAAAAAACAAATTGCCTTGATAATAGTCTGCTTCTATATATATATATATATATATATATATATATATATATATATATATATATATATATATATATATACAAGGTGTCTCAAAACTACCGCATAAGCTCTGCACAGCTAGATTCCTCGTTGGGAGTACATAAAATCTGCCCAAAGAAGTGTTCCTGTACGATCCTTAGTTTACCAGAAAAATACGAAAAACAAGTATGAAGTCAATTCCAGTGCAAGAAAAAAAAAACACTTTATTGAACATATTAACAACAGTATAAGCACAATTTAAAGCAGATGTTCAAGTGTCCGCCGTGCATGTCGAGGCAGGCTTGAGCACACCGTGGAATGGCTGTCATCACACGTTGTAGCATCGCGGGATCCACTGAAGTGAAAGCAGCATGCAGACGAGCAACTAAGTCCATTGGTGTTGTCACTATGTGCACAACCATGGCACGTGCACATGCTTGACGCGATATGCGCGGTGAATGTTTTAAACATTATCGTTTTAAAAAATATGCAAATACTGTTGTTGATATGTACAATAAAGTGTTTTTTCTTGTACCGGAAGTGACGTCATACTTTTTTATTCGTATTTTTCTCCTAAACTATGGATCATACAGGAATTCTTCTTTGGGCGGTTTTTATGTACTCTCAACGAGGAATCTAGCTGTGCGTCGTTATATATATTATATTATGCGGTCGTTTTGGACACCCTGATATATATATATATACATATATATATATATATATATATATATATATATATATATATATATATATATATATATATATATATATATAATTTTAATATTTCCTATTTTAATATCATGAACACTGAACAATTACCCTTCAAATGGGCAGCATTCTGTCTCTTTCACAAATTATCAATAAATATTACTTATCATTCAATAATATGTTATAAAAAAACATAGAAAAATGTATCAGATAGTACTTTATTTACGCGTGTATAACTTTTATTTCAAAGTTATCGAATTCCTATTTTACTGTGTAAATTTCTTACCATAAATGTGCTGGCACATCTAAATTAAAATTTACGTAAAAGAATTGGAATATATATATATATATATATATATATATATATATATATATATATATATATATATATATATATATATATATATATATATATTTATACATATATATATATATGTATATATATATATGTATATATATATATTTATATACATAGATAAATACAATAAAGAATCAGCATTTTATATAATATACATTTTTCTATGTTTTTTTGATATCATATTATAGAATGATAAGTGATATTTATCATTCAATAATATGTTATCAAAAAACGAATATTTATTGATAATTTGTGAAAGATTGAATGCTGCACATTTCAAGGGTAATTGTTCAGTGTCTACGACATTAAAATAGAAAATATTAAGCTTATAAAATGTTATTTGTAATTCGCAAAATGTTAAATTATTTATGACTGTTTTTTTCCAGATAAATTTATCACCTTCACTTTTATTTCATGATCAAAATAAAATTGGAAGTTTGGTAACAGAAATCGATATAAGTTAAATGCAAGCATGCTTTAATCTCTAAAAATATTTAAAAGTTAAATTCAAGCATACTTTAACTTATAAGTATAAATTGTTTCAAAGTTTTACCAGAAAAACATGCATTCATTTCTCCTGAAGTCTCACTTGAAAATATATTTATTAAGTTAAATATATTTGAACACAAAAATTATAGTTCTTAATCATTATTGTGTTATTACTTAGATACAGTTTCACTGATTTGTATAAATATTTACAAATTTTATTTCAAAAGCATTTTGAAAAGAATTTTAAATATTTATTTTTGATAAATAATTTTTAACTTTATACCATTAATTAAAGGATTCATGTTTTTATGTATACATGTTCATGTTTATATTATTTGTTTAATTTTTTTAAAAAAATTAATGTAATACATTAATTTTAATTTTATTTCCCGTTTAAACTATCAAAAATGCTTAAGTTATTGTTACAAGAAATAATACCTGTCTAAGACAAATGAAATATTTTCTTAATTTTCAGATACGAAAAATTTGTAAAATTCATGAGGAAATCCCAAGTCAATTTCCTTGTATTTTATAAGGTTTTGTTTCAAGCTTATTTTATTAAATAGTTTTATATGTTATAAAGATTAAATTCTTGAGGTAGAATGTTTTAAGGGAAAATATTTAGAACTCTTAAAGGAAAAAAACCTGCATATGTTGCATTGAAATCTGTTACATTTATACCTTTTGTTTTCAATCATTTAAAAAGTGAAATTTTTTATTTTTACTATTAAAAATAGTTTGTTTGAGAAAATATTATTTAAATAATAAGGTTAATTCATATTTAAAAGCATTTTATGTTTTTAGAGTTATTCTTAATTACAATCTTGTAAAATTTTGAAACTAGTAAAATCTAGTACACAAACAAACAAGCACACACACACACACACACATCACACACACACACACACACACACACACACACACACACACACACACACACACACACACACACACACACACACGCACAGGCACAGATATAACTAATCATTCAATAAAATCTACATTCACTTATTAGTTTTCTACACAGTTCATTTTGCTTACTTTAATTTTTTATGTACATCATTTATAACACAATGGCAGTGCAATGCTTTAGACTTTTTTTTATTCAAATTTATATTTTTCTCCTTATTACCGATATTATTCTCAAGTCTCTTACATTTTAAGTACAAGACATGCATCAGAGTTCGAGAATTAATCAACTAGAAAAATTTATCAGTAATTGATTGTAATTATGAATATATCATTACTGCAATTATAAATTAGAAAAATTTATCGTGGAGCTTACTATTTTTTAACTTTACTAATCATTAAGCCAAAACAGAAAATTTCAAATCATAAAATAATATTTTAATAGTTAAAGAATCGTGAAATAAATGAAATCAAATCTTTTAATCTTAGCAAGAACATTTTCATGACCAATTGTATCATTTTAATGATCCTCTAAGCAGCTAAGTAACATTTGTCAAAAAAATATAATGTACCCAAACTGTTAACTAGACATTGTACATCCTTCATGGTAAAATTATGACTGTTTTTGACATTTTGTAAGCATTTCTTAGAAGCTTAATCTAATTTGAAACGGTATACATTGAACGGATACATTGAAATACATTGAATTTTTCAAATTCATTTATACATTGATACATTGGATTTTTCAAATCATATTAAATGTGCCGTGAAACGGCAAATTTAATATGATTTGAAAGGGAGAATTTAATCATTTGAGGTTTGTTTTAGTTATCAATTATTGATGATAAGAAGTAAAAATTTAGGGTTAAAATGAAAATGATTAGTATAAAGAACATTTTATAAAGCTTCTGTCAACAAGCATAATTAAAATTAAGGCTGTCATTTTTTTCAAATATCATAAATTTTATGCGTAAATTCTGGGATCTTAATTTTTTTTGATTTTCTCATTTATTAGCTTAAAAGTAACCATTTCTTAACTTTCTAATAAAAATAGTATACATTGTAGATATTTTTGTTTGATTCATTCTGATTAATAATACCTTCATCAAAATATCCTAAGTGTTTAATAAAGACTAATAAACCTCTACTTATAGTTTTATCGCCTTACCTTACAATATGCCAAAAGATTAATTAAAGTTAACAAACTTCCACTTAGTTTTTCACCTTACATCAAAATATGCCAAGAGTTTAGTTAAGATTAACAAATTTCTTCTTACAGTTTTTCACCTTATATCAAAATATGGTAAAAGTTTAGTTAAGATTTTCAAACTGCTATCAGAAGTACTTCACCTTACATTAAAATATTCCAAAAGTTTAATTAAGATTAACAAACTTAATCTTAATTAGGCCTGGCTACTGTATAGATGAAAATCTATACAGACAAAAATGTCGTCGTCTTGTCTAACATACAAAATGGAAGTCCTTCTTATAACAATCACATAATTTCTTATGAAGTATCAAAATGTTATATAAAAGAGATAAAAGAAAGCTTGTAGAATAATTTCTACATATTTTTCATAAATTAGTGTGTAAAAAAGTTAATTATTTAATTTTAATTATGGTTTCATTTTGAGCACAGATGACATATTATTATTTGTGTCACCTTTCTTAACTGAATGAATTTATTATTTCGGTTACTCGATTTATAATATTAAAAATGCAACTAAATGTAGTATATTTTATCTTCAGTTTTTTAATTCTTTTATTTTAAGGAAACGAGTTAATGTGTTGAAATATATAAGAATTAGCCTCGACTTTGAAAATAAGTAAGAATAAACAATTAATATTTTAATTCCTTTAAAATGATACCGAAAAAATTATTTCAAATAAAAGTTGCACAAAGTCTGTTTGAAACAACTTGGATCAGCTCA